>DWMG01001840.1:0-14324 GCA_018244855.1 Elbella merops | reverse complement strand
CACAATGCACACTCGGTCAATTTAAGAAAAATAGATATTATTTATTTTTTTAAAAAGGTTTAACCATATTTAAGTGACCTTGACTAAAATGTTCATTGAAATCGATATTATTTATTTAGGTAATATTTTCGCGTGAGTACGGCAAGCTGTACACAAAAGTTTCATTCATGCATTAGGGCGAAGGTCATTAAAAAGAATACAACAACAACCATTTTAATAACGATAGCTAGTCATAGAATAATAAATAATAGTAGACCGCAAGTCGGCTATGAGCGGTTGTTGGTTTGTGGTCTGCGGTCGCACCACAGACTATCGGAATACGGCGGAATAGACGGAATACGACGCCCATATCGCGTTTGTCGGGAAACGTGGCTTAAGCAATCTGATACTGTTACATAAATACTCATTTTTATTTTTTCCTCTCCTTGCTAATAATAAAAATCTGTAATTCTACGCGTTGTTAGTACTACATCAAAGGGCAGTTACTTAAAAATATGTGAAACAGAACTGACTGTTATACATAGAGATATTATATATAGAAAACGGAAGATATACGGCCTGTAAGCGGCAACGTCCGACGGTTAGAAAGAGAGAAATAATCGCAATACCCTATCTCTATCTCTTTCTACTCCACTACTGACGCATGACTCACGCCAGCGCTACCTATGCGTGAGCGAGTAGAAAGAGACAAAGAGATAGGTAGCCTTATTTGCTTTCTCTATTTTTCGATGGACACATTTTAGACTGGCTCATATCTATGAGAATATATCTATATTACACGTATTAATCTACGTATAATAAATCTATGCTGTTATAACATGACCTAAGATTAATGTCTCAGTTGACATGCAAGTATCTTTATTCCATGTGAATTATTTGTACTTTACGTTTTATCCGGCTACATACTATTAACACAAAATTAAAAATTGCGATTTTATGTAGTCATTTATTAAGTACATATTCATTGACGCATATAACATTTTACATTATGGTGACCGTCTCTACGTCATCCTTGGGTTGACTGGTTGCAGGAAATAGCATTTGGCACTCGGTTTACCCTTGTATAACAGCAATAAAGAACAAATAATTATATAAGTATGTTCCTATATGCACCTTAATGTATTGGCAAATAATTAATTAATTATTATTAACAACTTCTTGACTAATATTTGATACTTTGTCACGCAGATCAGCTACATACATACGTTTACCCACAGAAACAGGAAAAAATATTTCGTCCACAGTTCTGGTATAACATTTCTGTGCTAATCTGATCCATGAGTTGATAAAGACCATGGGACTGAACATAATGCAATTAAATTAAAATTTAATCAACATTATTGTCTTTTGTTAAAGGTAAGTGAACAATTCATTAGACTCACATATTCCATGGGACGTAAAACGTAACTGTCTACCCCCTCGGGGATTACAGGCATGACGTTACATATAAATAAACACCTAGCTCAGTATAGCTGTAATCTAGAGAGCTCTTCCACTCGCTTTAGTTTTGAGAGTCGCGATGTCAAACTCCTCCTATTCAATATCCACTCGAAATCGACGTCAAATAGACTGAAGAGGTTTTGAATTTCATCACCTCAGCGTACTCCAGCATTGAATTGCAAGAAACATCGGGAATTAAAAGTACAACGTGGAAAGCGTCGTATTTACTCAATTGTAATAAATGAATCCGAATGTTTCGCTGTTAATGAACTGCTCAAAGTTTAGTATTATTAAACTAAATTTAATAATTTATGATTCAATTTATTAAATTTTACTACTCCTTTTTAAAAATTTGTCATTTGTGACCGATGAATAGCAATGGGCTTATCCCCTATTTCGTGGTGGGATGTAAACGTAAACGGTGAAATGTGTGAGTGTACTAAACTCCTGTCCCTGTCCCTTTAGGATAATACAGGTGTGCTCTTACGTTTAGAAATTTAAATTAAATAAAATAATGTACAATAATTTATAATAACTTACTTAAATAACAGAAATACAAGTAAGAATATGCAACTATACTATACCTACACATATAAACGCATATAACTATACTATGGCACATTTATAACAATGTACTAAAATAGTATATGATATGACCTAGTATTGTTTTCTTAATAATCTATTCAGGTGTGCAGACGTGGTAGGTTCTGTTGTTTTATTTTTACAGAAGATTTTCGGTATTGAATGTTTAAACATTAGAAATATCTTAATTACATGAAATCACGGAAAAGCATTTATTAAATTATTTTATTATGCGATTCAAGTTTCACGTAATTGATTAACGAAAACATTTAAACTTTTAATTATTTACTGATTATGACAACGTTTTTATAATTTAATCGTACCTAATTATTAGTTATTTAATCGTAAAAGTAAGTGGTAAAACGTGGGAGTGTACTATATACCTAGGCAGAGGCCTTTTGCTTTTTAAATTCTGCCCCAAATTATGTATTACCCCCTAACGTCATTGTTTTACTCAAGTCAGCAAGGCTTTTTTGTTAAATATGTAGTCCAATATATTCAGTGTATAACTGAAAACTGAAGACGGCATAGATAAATATCGTCTAATTAGTAGACAACGAGACAGTCACTAAATAATCCTCCATAACTTAAGATCTAGTGTCAACTACTGTGTTTACGGGTAGAAAATGAGATGTTTTCAGACACCTGCCATAACTTCAGCGGAAGCCGCTCTAATGGCAACATTATGCTCCAACATTTTCCCTATTTCTTTTTTCATTGTCTAATAGGTAGTTGTTTTTCCTCGGCGACGAGCTAAGTGCAATTTATATTAATACCGTCATATTTTGGCGTTGGTTACCCGCATTTTCATATAAACCGTTGTCCGCTTTCCCCTTATAATGTGAGGGTCCCACCTTCGTCATTTGTTTGCGAACTGATTAAATTTACACGGCTAACGCACTTTGCTGCTAAATTAATTCCCGCTAAAGTATTTCGCATATACGTCTACATTTTTTAAAAGACTGTAATTGTTTTTGTAGTAACCCAGTTACGTAAACCTGATTTTGACATTAAAAGGCATATTAATATTAACGTTCACAGTTACCGCAAATATGCTCTAATAAATTCGTGAGTAATTAGACGTACCTACTGCGTTATTTCAACCAGTGCGTTTTGATTTACACTTTTTTATGGATTTTATTGCTACGCTTTACTACTTCTCTCCGTAGACTCTCTCGTATCGGAAGCGCAAAGATTTTTAATTTTAAACGGGCATGTTACGTTGAAGGTATTCATAGAGCACCCATTGAGAAGCTGAGAAAGCCTTTTAAAAGGTCGTGGAATGGGAATTCTGAATGCGTTGGCAATTTTGAACGCAGCTTCAAATACCGGAGCGAATTTGTAGGCCTACCGCAAGTTAAGTTTCCACTAACGCTTATTGAACGGGTGATATTTGTATTTTGAAACGAGGATTTATGTTATTATATCTATAGCGATAGTGATCTTAATGTATTATAGGCAATAATATTTACTATATTATCCAGACCACTGTCACCATCGTCTTAGATTGTTACACAAACATAAAAGAATTCCGTTAGTTATTAAATCCGTCTTTTGAAACCTAACAAGATGTTTAACATAAAAAAAAATCTTGTTAGATTACAAGGAAAATGTTTTACAAATACAGAATAACTGTATTAATCTGTAGATATATTTACCTACCTTTGGGGGGATTACAGGCGTGAAGTTACGTTCAAATATATTTACGTCTCTCCTTTTTCCACAATATATGATTTACGTTATAAAAGTTTTCTATTATCAAAAAATATTTTATAAACACGACAGTTTTAAATCTGTTCGTACCATTATTCTAAATTTATAAATGTACCACATGTTTATGTACTGTTGCGGTATATTTCAATAGAAAACACAAAATTCATTCATCTAATACCTTTGGATACCAAGCTATTGTGCATGAGATGCTTTTGTTGAAACCGGGAGTGGAATTTTATTAAACATACAAATTCTACGATTTCTGAACGAATAGGCCAACCGCTTATACTTTTTAACCGAAATTATCCTATCCCTAACAACAAAAGCATTATAACAATTCAAAACAACCTTTAAGCCCCTAATTAGGTGTATTTTCATTTTCCTAAGTGTATGTAATAATAATCCTACTAATTGGACCCATTCTGAGAAAAGAATTTCGTTGGTACGGAAACTGGAGCGTTAGGGATCCGCTCCACTGTGATCGAGTAACGAGCATTCGGTGTAAATAAAATACAATACCATGCCAATTACCCATTTCACAAGCTCAGCTATTAATTGAACACTGTGATATAGCTCTAAAAAATTATTAACTGTGTGTTGTAAAACCTTACCCTTGCATAAGTCTTGCTTTGTTTGGTTTCAACGTACCTGTAGTACCTAAGTAGATACCAAAATAGAGAAGCGTTATTCTAACAGTGCGCACGGATACATTTGTCAAATGTATTATAATGTTAATGATCATTTCTGTTATTGGCTGTACTACACTTGTCACTTGGAACGCTATTTATGAACCATATAGAACCTATTTCATGGAACCTAAACGTAACTGGTGAAACGTGGGAGTGTACTGCACTCCTCTGCCTACACCTTCAGGGATCACAGGCATGATGTTACGTTTTATAAGAGACAAATACATTAGCATCGTTAGGCAAAGTCTAGTAACTAAAAGTATTATATATATGCAATAAAATTGTTTTTGTCTTACTAAGTAATTTTTGGTTGCCCCTAGTTTCTTCTTTCGCAGTAGTACCACTTGTTGGGGAGATAGTCTCAATAATCAGTATTGGTTCGTATTACAGGTATTTCGTTATGTTGAGTGCCATTAACGTGTTTATTTGCGACTTACGCAACTGGTTTTGAATTAGTAAGCCCAGCGTCGTTTCTGATATGTTATTGGACGAATTGCCGATTCTTAGTTGGAATTTTTTGTAGATGAATAGACTTTTTCTAGTAATGCGTGGTCTATCTTAGGACGCATTCTTGCTTTCTATCAACCGGATCGCGACCAACCGCTAGCCTATAATAAAAAGAAGCTTTATATTTTCAGTACAAAAATACTGTCGACATATTATATATGCGATTTAAATAAGTATATAGGGCAAATATAACAAAAAATGTTTTTTTATGTTCTCATTTTGTATTAAGAAAATATAATGCACAAAAATACGGCCAATTAATTGTTAGAAAACTTTTGAAAATTTAAAATATTAAACTTTTTTAAATTTCTGTTCATTTAGATGCGCTTTCATTTAATTTATTTTAATCAGAGATAATTACCAAATTTTTACTTTCTTGATGTAATCCGACAGTAGAACTTTTCTGACATATTTCAGCGGCCGTTTAGTGATATACTCGTAACTATCGTGTAACTAACTGTAATATATAAACCGTCTCGTATAGTTTCAAGTTATAATCCCCCAGTAGAAAGACGAAGTTGACAGCATCAAGAGAGAAATGGTAACCTGAAGTTGGGTAAAACATTTATAAGCAAAAGTATATTAGTTAATACGTACGTAACATCACGCCTGTAATCCCCGAAGGGGTAGGCAGGAGAGTGTAGTACACCCCTGCGTTTTACCAGTTAAATTATGTTAGTTAATGCATTATATTAAGGCTTATAAGTCATTTTTGTACATTTAATATATATTTTGAGTAAAATGCGAGTATAACCATAACGCTGTAACCGAGCTTAGCGAATTATTTTAAACAATATATTTAAATAACGTTGCTTTTCAACGGAATAATGAGCGTTTTTAATCTTTTTATTACTATTGTAGTAACTACCATTTTTCAGTAATTTTGTCAACGCCTTTTAAGAATCCTGTAGTTTCCATTTTATTTCAGAAATATTCAGCGTTTCACCAATTGTTTCTTTTTGTATCATATTTTTCATTGTTTATAACAGCCGTTCTCTCTACATGTCCGCACCATAGAAGTATTCCTTAACGTACAAAACATAATACTCATGCAATATCGCCTTCACTTAATCATTTTGTGTACACTCCTGTCTGAATGTCTCATTAGACTATGTGAGATATCCTTAAGACACTGCCTACCCTTTATGTGGCGAGTCCATTTAATGTGTAGTCTACAAGATGTCTCTTCCATTCAACCTTTCAAGACTAATCAACTAGAAAAAACCTCTCTATTAACGAAACACTGGAAAACTATCCCTCCATCCCCTACAGAACACACACGTGTGTATTCATTAACTCTACAGTTGACGATTGACATGTAATGAACTTAAATTGCTGGAGGACCTTGCCTGGAGGACATAAAACATAATTTTAACGAAACGTAAACGTAACTTCACGCCTGTAATCCCCGAAGGGGTAGGCAGAGAAGTGCAAAACACTTCCACATTTCATCGGTTACGCTTACGTCCCACTATGGAATAGGTGGTGAGCCTATTGCCATGCATCGGGCACATCTCCAGCCTCCGAACCACAACTAGAAAATCTAAATTAAAAAAAAATTGTAGTGTTCGACCCGGGAATCAAACCCGGGACCTCCCGATCGGCAGTCGTACTTACAACCAACACGACCAACGAGGCAGTCCATCAACATAATTTTAAACTTCAATTAATTTTACTAATGTACCAATACTCCAATACTTTACACAAAAAAGCTATAAAAACATATACATACCTACTATATTCCTAATCATATAAAATACGACAGAACAAAATGTTCGTTCTAATACGACAAAATGCGACAAGACAATATTGGTAACAATTCTTAATTTCATCGCGAATAATATAATAACATGCATGCCTACGTCGCATTCCGACAAAAACCATAAAAGAATATTAAACAAGACGTCAGAAACCATGAAACAGTACCTCGACTGTAAATTGAATCAGATTATTGAATAAGTGCGCGGCGATGTACGACGTAGCTCCGTCGGAGATATAGAACGACGTGGAGTGGCTATTAAATTATCCGCGCTCATCAAAGCGAGCTTTAAATTTACGTAGTTATCACCGAGCAATATTGTTACCAGTAAAATGTAGCGCTTCGCGGAGACGTGCATTTCACTTTATTGGACATTTAAGTCGTAATAGCTGTTTCATAAATAAACTAAATACACTACAACGGCTTGGCTTTAATACGTTACGTTTGTTTTAGAAACCTTCTATAAAGACGAAGACTTACATCATATCTTTAGTAGATGACTACTCATATATGACAGATAAGTATTATGAAGGATCATCTAGCATATCCGTAATGCATAATTAATATGGACATTTATTATGGAACGAATAAGTCCCATTTATTGTCCCAGTTAATACTATTAGCTGTATTATGAAACTGAATACCAACTATTCTGTGTTATTCACATAAAGATTGATTCGCTGCAGAACTTTTTGAGTTAATTATTTGAGTTTTTTAGTTACGAAATATTATTTACACTGAGAACATCCAGTCCACACCCAAGTTTATCGCAGTGATTTATGAGTGGGTAATACTGTTAGGAGGCAGGTTAGCTTGCAGGACATGAGGGTTTCATGACGTATTCTGTGCTCTTGACATTTGGGATGTACCATTTAAATTTGAAAGGGATGTGAGCTTTACGCGTTTATCCTGCTATTTGTAAGATTGTTTCTTTGTGCATTAACCCTACTTAGGGAGGGTCACCATGTTGTTTGTATAACATAATTAATTATTTAATTATTAATTAATTCACGCTGTGTTAAACGATATTAGGTTGCAATTTTTTTTGTATATTTTTGGTATAATAGTCTCACACTACTATTAAAAATTCCGACTGCAAAAATTCATACAAAATTATTGCGATGAGTTTATGATATCTCTTACGATATACCGTATAATTTTAGTATAACTTTTTTTATTTTAGTGACTCGTTTTAAACATACTGTTAGTGTCAAAAATGTGCGCTAGATGTCACCACTTTACAGACATTTAGAGGTGTTGGTGTGGCAATCGGAAAAAGCATAAAATCTAGACATTCGGAATGATAAACTTCATTTCAGTTTAATAGTACTATAAAATACTATCAACAGTCATTTTAGTACAAATAAGGTGGTATCTAAATAAACTATTCCATTTTGTCACAATATGTTACGAGTGACATGGTGCGGATATTTTATTCGACTTATGTATTTCATGAGACTTTGTTGTAAAATGCGGAGCGACGCGGCTTCCTGCCCTACAAGGTCGTAAAATATACGAGTCTTCTTTATGTTGTCGGCAAGACACAAACCGTCTTACAAGAGCTCTAGTAGAGAAACGAGATACGAATTCGTACTAATATAATCAAAGAGTAAATACTTGTGAGACTTAAACGCGGGCTTGGGTTAGCGGCTAGATCTTCTACAAACGCTTTGTAATATGTAAGACAATAGCTCTCTCACCCCATTTTCAAGTAACAAGGATTACAATTTATATGTTTAAGCCTTCAGGCAAATTCTCTTTTAACAATTATTTGGACTAATAAAAGTACTAATGCCACTAAAATGTACTAAGGTTGGGTACTGATTAGCTTAATTTAAAAGGATTTGCTTTTAGATATGTCAACTTCAAGATTTAAGAAGTTTTTATTGAAACATTTATGGATATTAGAATTAAAAGAAAAAAAACTTCATCATTCAAATATCTAATTGTGAGAATGTTTTATCCCGTCACGATTTCTGGCTGCGAAAACGTCAAAAGTTTGTGCTTTGCCACATCGGCATTAATATAAATGTACTTATCACACTTTCGCCCGAATCAAATTATAACTGATGTTTGCTGAAAGCATTGGAGCGTCACGCGAGCGGCATATTATGCCGACTAATTTTGTAGCTCTTCAAATTAATGTTGATTTTACACCGTGGGTATTAGCATGTTCAGAGTTATATTCAAGGGACCGTACAAATGAGCAACGTTCTCAAGTTCTCACATAATCAGTGGAAACAATAAGCTGGCTCCATATTATTTTTATACAGAAAATATAACATGAAATTTCTGTTTTCTCGGCATAGAGACAGAAGTGACTTGGTATTGTATTAATAAATAAATAAAGGCGAATGAAAGTGAACATAAAGTGTAACGGATTTATTTTCAAAAAAATGTCAGTTGTAATATTGTAATGACAAAATTGTTCTACGTTGTGTTAGAATAAAATATGGAATGTTAAAATACAATATCGGTAAAAATATTAAAATTTTGTCATAAGGACCCGAATTGAAATTTCCGATTGAACGATTACATGGACCCAGAGCTAAATTACTAGATTGTAACCTCGATTTAGTGTTTGATTGAAATATAATAATGAATTTCAAGACCGTTATGACTTAAGTTCGGGCCGAAATCGGAACAGTTTGAATGCGTAACATTTCTGCCGTTCCGAACTTTTGAAATTGACATGAAATTGTCGACTGAACGAAGTGTATTTATGTACATACGAACATCGTAAAATGAAACGAATTGGCAATATATTGTTTAACAAATATACAAACTCACATAACTAATTTAAGGAAAAGACAAACCTATTTTCTGCACCTTTGAATATTGAAATATCACCTGTAACGTTAATAAAAACATCGTGAGGAAATCAACACACTTCAGAGTTCTCCATAATGTTCTTTAAAGTTCGTGCAGTCTGTCGATCACTAATTCACATATCAGACTACTTACCCTTCTCACTCTGAGATGAGACCTGTGTCTAGAATTGGATCCATAGTTTATGAAGATTTAAGAGCAAAACCTTTGAAAACTACTATAAATTTTAGTTAAATCAGTTCCCAGTTGCTTCCATACCACGTGCTGGATTTTATGTACAATTGCTCATGGTATATATACGTCTCATAATGGACCATAATTGGATAACTTGAATAATGTGACTTAGTATGCGTCCGCCATATTTTAGGGGTATTGGTTTAATAACTATTCCTGTACTAATAACAATTTGTTCTACAACTTAAAATTGTGTTGATAAAAGAATCTATGTAATTGCGTATCTCTGAAACCATGTTAGTTGTTCTATACAATGATACAGATTACAGTATTCCGTTAAAGCTAAATCATAAGCTTCAGTAGCAGGTGTAGTAGCTGCCGTGTCTCATATGCGGTGCCAATTATGAAACTAAACAGCCTGGCTATGAGTATTTGTATGCAATCCAAATTATAGTGTGCTCAGCTTGCTTGTAATACTCGGCTTGTGTTTAATGTACAATCTCGTATCGGAGCGCTCTACAAATTTAAGCTTGCACCCCCGGCGCCGAGAGTGGGAATGTATCGTTATTTAATAAAATATTACTGCAACATATTGTAATGTAATGTTATTGTAATATAGCCCTCTCCATAGCTCGCTGAGCGACCTGAAATTGATGGATCAGTCGCACCGTCCGTGTCCACGTCTGGGGTCTGTGGGTCATAACAGGTAACATAGTTATATACAAGTATTATGTAACTCTATGTTACATATGTCCTATGCTACTTGAACCACAATAGCAGTAAGGCAAGCAAAGTTACAGTACTTCTTTGAGAGGAATATGCCAGGTAGCAAAAAATTACTAAGACCAACACATACTAGTATTATTGATATTCCTACTTTTATACAGTTTACATTAAAATAATTTTTTAGTTAACTTTAATGTTAAGTTTGTAAATTATTATGTTCTGCTTTTATATTTTCTTCTATTCATAATTTCTTCTTTACTTGTAGAGTAAGAGTCACGAGTCTTACAGTGTGTTAATCCAACACAGTTTTCCGATAGAGAAACTATACAAGCACTATTGATTGTCGATAGAAATAATTGCACTTGCGGGACTTCTCAAAACAAACCCGTTCATTAATAATGCTATTGCTATTACCTGCCTGCCTATTTATACGTCATTACTAGTTAGGAGGCCAAGTTTCACCTGTCTTGTAAAACTGGCCAGATACTGTCTAAAGGGGGAATCAGGAGTTGTCGTAATCGTTCTATATGTATAAGGAGAATGATGAATGTAGAAGAAGCATGGCAAGTCTGTTAGGATAGAGATATTTGGCACTCATCGGCCTCTGCCTATCCCGCAAAGATTAAGCGTTAAGAGCGTTAAGATACATACGTATGTATAACTACTTAAGCCGAGTCAGTATAAGTTATTCATATTGTCAATGGAGATAGAAAGTAGTGGCCAATTTGCCCATCACCGATTGCTGACAACCTTGAGTAGCAGCGTTACGGTAAAAAAACGGTTACCCTAATAAAATTCGCTTACTAACATTTATACAAGGGACTGCCGCGACCGCCATTATTATCCGCTGTTATTCAACTAAACGTGTCGTTTGGGTTGTGACACCTCGTCAGACCTATGAACGCTCCATTATATGGTATTACGAATAGCAAAAACAGAAATATTACCATCCATAGTTTTCCTCTTGTTTATACAAATATGCATCATGAGGATTTTCGACAGGCGCCACTTAGTTTATAGCTCGGAGCGCGTCGCCGCTCCCAACATACACCATTAATTTTAGATGACCCAACTTGTACCTCCTCGCCGTCTCTACGCGTTCAGAATTCCTACATGCCCCAATGTCACAGCGTATTTATTGAAAGACAAACAAACGTTTGCGACGGAATATTGATGATAATAAATATTATAACACAAAATACAAATATTTTGATTGTAAATATACCATATATTGACACAATTGAAATAGATGGTGTACATATTCTGTAACAATAATATACAGTTTTTATAGAAATATTTTAGTAGCGTTTCACAATATAAGCCTTATTTATCTAATTTTACCGCTGATATATACTTTTTCATTTGCTATCATTCACAACTTTACCATGTAGACTCGGCTCAACTTTTACATCATTTGCTTGACAAATGAAAATGGAAGCAAAACTCATATCTGATT
Organism: Elbella merops; assembly: GCA_018244855.1. Lineage (NCBI taxonomy): Eukaryota > Metazoa > Arthropoda > Insecta > Lepidoptera > Hesperiidae > Elbella > Elbella merops. Next base: position 2,449 of record DWMG01001840.1, on the reverse strand, counting down.
TCTTACTTTGCATTGCAGTATATAATCTGGACTGAGTTCAGTTTGAACACGGCACTTGGCTTGAGCTCCATTTGTAGATAATTGAGTTATGTGTTAACACAATGGGAGGATCATGCTGAATGGATACTGAATATCGAATGGAATTGTTTCACCCTCAATTGCCACAATATGACGTATATGGTAAATGCAAGCAACGGCCTACATTATTGTAAATTGTATATCGGTTTTAATCTAGATTTTCATGTAAAGCAATCAACCCTTGTAAATTTGATGGCCGATATAAAACAATCAATATGTATACAATTAAACGTGAAATGCAAATTATTTGCGTTTGATATGTACCGTAATATAAATAGAAAATAGTTCTATTTGTATTAATTAGCCGTTAATACCTCGAAATATAGAAAAATTAGTTTGACTTATATTGTGGCTATTACGAGTAGCATTAAGACATACATAATATATTAGTGAAACTTATTGTACGTTCCTTAAAAGCTAAACGATATAGATTAAAAAAAATCATATTTACTTAGCGCGTATTGCATTCGGAGAACGTAGAAAACCTCATCAAATGAAGTGTCCATGTGCACACACACATACTTTAAGGTAAATAAATTGAAATTTTATATATGTATTTAATCGTAAATCTCGTTCGTAGTAGTTAAGCAAGTAGTTCGTAGCTCAGTCAGGCGCAGCTGTCATAAATTTCTAATAACCACACATCATGCTTGTATTTCCTAAAAGGAGTAGGCAGAGGAGAGTAGTATACGTAGCGTATTCACCATTTACGTTATACGTCCCAGCGAACACAAAACCAGACTCAGAGCTAGTACCATACCATACTAATTCTGTTATTGTCTAAACACACTTGTTATGATAAATTATATAATTGAATTCTATAGTACGTATGTTCAACTTCTATTATGAATTTAACCAATGAATCTAGTTTAATCTCCGCCGCCTTCTTGGTTTAACTTACACGTGCCGCATGTGCCGGGTTGATGGAGACGGTGGAATCATATTTGCTCACAGTCAATTTTATTATATGCAAATTGGATTTCTGCGTTAGTCGAGACGTAGATTGAATTGTGTGTTGTATATTTCATGCTCCAGCCATACGAATGCACTTTGAACGTATCATATTCATTTAATACAGCCGTTTTGATTGCAGTCAAAAGTGGATAATTGCATATCTGGCGTCTGTTGACATGTATAGGAATTAAACAAACTAATTGGCTGTATTAATTTGATAAAGTTGTGAATTTAAGGACATTAGGGAATTAATGGTAATAGTGAGCGTCAGTTGGATTTGACAATCGATTTCCGAATTGTTTTTTGTAATCATATCGAATCCAACTTGGTATAAATTATTTAGAGCGTTGAGTACCCACGATTGTCATAATGAATCTCGAATATATTCATAATGAATGGTTAGTAAGCATTGCGGATCATTCGCAACCTTATGATTCAAACCCTATTTGTCCAACGTTAAGTAAGTACTTTTCGATGTAAATGATTGTTAAGCTGGTCATAACGTAAGTTATTTGCCAACGGGATCTATGTATTATAGTTTTTAGTTTCATTGATGAGTACTACTTAGACATTTATAACAAAGGAAATTGTGCAATAATTTTTAAGTAGGTACTTACAGGAAGCGCTGAAAGATAATAAATGAGGTAGATTTTAAACTTTATTCGCATTTTCCTTTCAGCTTGTCACGAATGATTGTATGATATTTATTTTTGATACAATATTCCACACAATTAAAAAAGTTTTATGCTTCATAAAATTATACTATCGAAGCAGTCTCTCTTGAAATCTCAGAATTATGCATTTCATACACAGAACTATCTCGAAGATTGTTAAAGTTAACCAAAGGTTAATTTACTCTGTCGGACTTTCTGTGAAACGGCTAGACGCTACAACACACGTATACAAATATTGAACCATCGCGCTAAGAGCTCGCATAAACTGGTAAATCAGTTCATTGCAGTAATAAAGCTCTGCACAAACTTGCTGTAACTAAGTATATGTTGATTCATAACTTTCAGTAGCGACTTCGCGCCAAGTTCGGCGCGCAGTCCGACGGCTTTCAATGAAACGCCACATCACAAAATCCGACTGTTTGTCTTACATAAGAGGTATGCATTTGACATTTGCTGAAATTATTATATTTAATCAAATTCTTTCATTTTACATCTCCTCACAAAATTAAATTCGTCATGTAACACTGGGTGAACACAAAAATGTTCATAGTTGTAAATACAAAATTACATACAATTAGTCCATAGGAAGCGGTGACCACTTACCACCAGGTGGCCCGTCTGCCTATTTGCTAGGCTAAATATAAAAAAAAAATACTTCATCGTAATCATTGTCATCATGACTATTATCATCATAATACCGCCATCATCATCATCAGCCTGTCTCAGTCCCTTCCTGGATTCAT
>DWMG01001839.1:0-14324 GCA_018244855.1 Elbella merops | reverse complement strand
ATATATACATATACATATATACATATACATTTAAAGTGTTCCATATTGTTCTCGAGGATTTGTAAAATTCGTCACTCTGCACTCTTCTAGTGACCAGACCAGGCCTATGGAGTTAAATGTTCTGATTAGGTACGAAAAAAAGCAAAGAGTCCATAAATGGAATAATAATATAAATAGACATGAAGGTGATAATTAATAAATAAACAATAAAAAATTGAAGACATATCGTATAATTCATAAAAATATAAGACAATTATAACTAAAGCGGAGTTTCCGGGAACCAATAACCACAAACACAATTCACAAAGAGAGACGCTCGGTCGAGAACAAGAGTTTCCAAGTAAGTTTGCACAAACAACTTGCGAAACCGGATCGAGGAGACTGAAGTGGATTGGCGTGGAGCAAATAGTGTTAAGAGTTCCAATTATGAGCGTGGAAAATGGAGCGTGATTGGAATGAAACGAGAATAGGTTATTCCAAATTCTAAGGTCTCTTTACGTCACAGTTTTCAATTATCGGACACAACCTGACTCGAATGAATGTAGGTAGAATGTGTTATACAGTGTACCCCACCATAAAGATAATAGAAATACCTTGGAACAATTTTTACTGACTCGGATGACCAAGTAGACATAACCTTTTGACTGTGATCTAGGCAAAGCATTTTACCTACTATGTTGAATATATAGCTATTAATCATAATATATTAATTTACAACTACATACTTCTCAGTATAATATAACAGGACACAGCACAAAACTGATATCCAACCTACAAATATACGTCCTGGATTGGAATCGAATACACAATATACCGCCAGTTCCGAACTAAGCGTCACTAACCACAGCACCAGGGAAACAGGGTCGATCATAAAGTATATAACCTAAAAGACAGTTTAAAAACACCCAAAATAGTTATTTTTAAACAACGCCTTAAACTTTCTGAAGTTTAAGATTTTACCTGTCAGCGCGCGCTAATGAACGTTGTCTCGTGTTACATACTGAGTTGTGTGGGGTCAAGTATATACATACATACGTATGTATGTACAGACTCCACTTTCTACACTTCATATAGGGAATATTCAACGCTTCCACAATTCCAGACCGGACAGGTAGGTACATATTTTGATACATTTAACCCTTCATTTTGTTAAATGTGCACAACGTTACCGTGTCAAGGTTCTTGGACATTTCCCTCTCTTGAAACTGAAGCGGATAATCATGGTAGGGACATCATTAAACGAGGGTACAGCAATTCGTTAGTAGGCAGGCAGTTAGATACAAGGGCAATGGGCCCACTTTACTTCGTGTTTCGGGTGATACCGGGCGTAATGTCTTGTGAGCGGTGACGTGAGTCCGCACAATAAGGTGCGGGTCGCTGCACGGCAAATAGGTCGAGCAGCGGCGGGGTTGGGGCGCACTCGCCTCAGGGTAACTCGGCTCATCCTGGGGTCAACGACCCGACCGTTATGTGTACAGGAGAAACAAAACAGAAGAAACACACCAAAAAAGTACACCGTTTCACCACCTGCCATCTACATCACTCGTGGTGCTAACGCGCGATATTCCCGACCGATCCAACTTTTTACTATTATTTGGAGAGCCATTATCATTAAAATTCCATTATTGGAATTAACATTCCATCGTTGGAATTAAAATTCCGTCGTTGGAATTAAAATTCCATTAATACACTGAAATTGCTCGTAAGTGAACAAGAGCAGATGGAGATATGGAGAGATGGAGATATAAGAGTTATTCCCCTTTCTGTTTTTTCCTCCATATATATCCCGATCCTTCCTGATTCAATTACTATTGTTCTTAACAGTATGTATAAAGTATTTAATTGTGAATGCACTTACCTTTTATCTTCTTGCCAGAATATGTTCTTTGGTTATTTTATGGATTGTATGAAAAAGCTTTCTTCGAAACAATAAGACCGACCATTGTTTATATTTGGCAGGATTAATTGTTATATTTCTTATATGCTATAGATAATAAAGAGTTATATAGCTACCTAACAAATGTATCTATCTATCTTGGCAAACGTAGCGTAAAACAGCCTCAAGTTGCGTACGAAGTGCTAAAGAGCGAGCTCAGTGTCGTGATATTGAAGAGGCCTATGTCCAACAGTGGAATGATGGTGGAGTACACTGAAGATCATGATTATGATGATAACTACATATATAAATAGATACATTTTCCAGACGTCGACACGTTTATGGGAGCAGTAAAACATTCACAGCGAATCTAGCAAGCATCAAACTTTCCGTACTTCCCGTGCGGCCTCTTTCTAGAAATAGAGTAGGCCTGAACGCGGAACGAACTTGTCAGTTACCTCGCAACACGTATTCATCGGGCAATTTCCTCCGTAGCGAATCATCGTAATGTAACAGTTGGCGATCATCCTTCAAGGATGTTAGCAGGAATTGCTCTCGCCGTGCAATATGCAATGCGAAGCACTTAAAATAATCATAGATATTGTACGGATGGGTAGGAACAATATATTGCACTAAGAACGTGAATTGTACGCGCGGGTCGCTCGGGGCACTGCTGCTACACGTATTTCTACCCGGTAACAATTGTTATTAAAACCATTCCTGTTTCGGTTTGAATGGTGTGACCGTGCGTAATAGATGCAAACATCTCAGTGGTCAAAACTTGGACGCGTCTGTGACCCACTCGGCATAAAATGGCTACTAAATACTAAGTGGACTAATGAATAAACACACATTACACCTTAAAAACACATATTTTTATGTATAAAAAATATGTGTATAAAAATGTAATATCACGCTTGTAATCCCTGAAGGGGTAGGCAGTGAAGTGTAGAACACTTGCATGTGTCAGCTGTTATGTCATATGTCCCTTGGAACAGGCAGTGAGCCTGTTGCCATAGCCCAGCAATAAGCAACCGGCAGGTTTTAACGCAAGTGGCTGAACGGTCCACTCGTCCACATCGCACAAGGGACCATCTCAAAATTACAGGAGTAAGAAATGTAAACTCTGTCATCACTCGCCATACACATTAGAACTCGCTCTAGCTGATATCAGAACAGTAGACAATACTTCCAATAAAAAATTTATACTTTAACAACAATATTTCTTCTGATACTTTACATAAAACGGTTGTTTTACACGTACCAACATATAGATACCTGTAGTGTACAGAGAAATAAATTAAAAAATAAAATAAATTAATTAAAATTAAACAATAATTCCTGCCATTTACCAGCAGTAGGTACTGGTTACGGTCAGTTGGAACGGAAGACTGAGCTGAATGACCTGTTCAGTACCACGAAAAAAATTTCCTACAATCTTGATAGTTACGAAAGTTGCCATATTATATATTACTCATTTGCAATTTTTTATGTTATTTTAAATTTTAATGACAGCCTGTTTTGCTCTAGTGATCAGTGTCCATGTGCTGAGGGGGCTGTCGTAGGTTCGATTCGAGACGTAAACGAATATTCGTGTGATGAGCGCGCGTATCTTGTCTGGATCCAAAACTATTTTTATCCATATGTACTTAGAAGTATATACACGTATATGCATCGGTTCAGTGATTACTAAAATACGCTAAAATAAAATTATTAATTAAAGAACAAATATAGATTTTGTTGTTCCAAGATATTAATTAAGTTATAAAAAAACATTATATCAAATACATGGTAATAAAGATTAGTAAAGTGGCAGTGGGCTGATCACGTCTGTCGCAGAACAGGTAACCTATGTGCAAGCGTGTTCTGGAGTGATGTATGTATATTTAAATATATAGAGTGATGTATATTTAAGTATATTCATATATTTAAATATACATGTCTACGATAAAATAAAAGTTATACATTTGTATTTGGCAATAGCTTAATGAATGGTGATCTGATCCTATGTAAAGAGGTCCTAAGATATTTATTAATTATTTATTGTCAATATTGTTATTAGAAAAATGATCATTATTTTATTTTCACGCGATATCCTTTACTTATGCAGAGCGCATCAAGAGAGAAATATCCTTAAGTATATATAGGGAATATAACTGTCAACAGAATAAATAGCCTTCTAACATGAGCCTGATAATAAATTACAAGAACGCTGCGGCCGGTGGAAGTGGACTGCCAGTTTCTCGATATGGCGCAGTTCGGCCGCCGCGTGCGAGATGGATCCGTTAGCTGGCCAATGTAGCGGTAATTAGCCACGCTTCCGTGACCCCGGCGCGGTCTTCGCACATGGCATCGCAGAAACTGAACACCCATAAAACACAGATGGTAGTGCGTGGAAACATCACTACAATTATCATGACAAACAAAAAGTTCCAGAACTTTCTCTGTCAAAATTGGGAAGTAAGTCGATAAGGAAAAGTACCACATTAATATTAATCATTACACGCTTTATGTTAGCTTCACCTGTATGTTTGCTCGTATGTATGTAAATATGTAACTTTCCTTCACTTTATTTTTTTACGCAACAGCGACATCTAGGAAGTCGCGACTTAAACAATGTAAAGTGCTGTCATCTACGTTACCATTGTGTACTAAATGGAAGTCCCAATTTCTAAAACAAGTTCAACCTTAATACTACTTACTTTATATATGATAATTACTTTATTTATGACCTGCTAGATATCGCCCGTTGAAATATTGTCGTAACATTACTATCCTATTTACTAAAATCCTATTTTTACACGCTTCATATTAACTTCATCTGAATGTTTTTGCTTGTATGTAACTTTCCTTTACTTAATTTTTTTACCAATAAATCGCAATAAAAAGTGAAAAAAATATATAGTGTAAAAACACTAAAAAACACGCTTTTATAGCACGTTGAACTAAAATTGAGAAGTAATTCTTAATATAGGTAGAATAAAAATAATGAACGAAAAATATTAGTATTATTGTGAAAAAAGCGTGGGGAAAAACGTTATTTAGTTTACTTAATACTATATTTATAAATGTGGGGATTTAATGTGGGGATCTAATGGTAGGAATGCCCTAGACTGCTTTGCCTATCCTTTCAGAGAAATACTGGCGTGATGGTATGTTGCTTATATGGGGAAGCGTGAATTGTTAGAAATGTTGAAGACAAAAGGTGACAGTTCTGTTCAGATTACTCACATTGTGCCTATTCTCACATCATATAGGTAAGAGAAGGAATTGAGAGAGAAGGGTGGCGGGAGGTTACCTACATATATCGTCAACAACTTGTAGAAACACTTCGAAAGCTCTAAAGCCAACGCTAGGATGCTTCGTAGCATTCCTTTTCTATGCATCTTGCGCCCCCTACTATCATAATGACGTCATGTCATTCACTCATAAGTACATTTTCACGAGTTGCTTTATCAACGATTGGACACTACATTACCGATTGTGACCGGCAACGCAGTTTACACAGTATTGTCTTGAAATCACGAACGATTTAGATACAGACGTTGTTGCGTTCATTGTATTCTTTGTAACGGTGCGTTCGCTATCCCACGGGGTTACTGCCATCCATCCATCCTCGAATATAATGTGAAACGGATATTAAAAATAAGATTGCTTACGGTTAACCACTGCTGTTATAGTGACCGTAATTGTATGTAAAATAAAATCTGTCACGAGTGTGACTTTAACTTTATGCGCTCATGTGAGACGTAGGTACAGCGAAACGCGAATAACAAATCGAAATAATTAATTCCATTTTAGTTCGTTTATATGATTGAAAATTATTAACACTTTAATTGTTCAAATCATTATTATGTCTCTATATGTGAATACTTACAGTATTTCTTCACACACAGACACTAAAAACATAAGAGTTTTATTTCATTCACACTGGCTTTAAACTTTTGTCTATACATAGACGGTAGCTACATATTATGTATCAAAAATATAACACAAGTAAACAAATCAATTAAAAACTTTTCATAGTACATAATTCAATATCATGATGAAATCTGAAAGTTCACAAAGTTTGAGGGAAAGCGTTGAGCGGAAAACGAACCTTTGAACTGTTAATAATAAGTAAATACTCGTGGTTCTGCAGTAGGTACTCGAAATTCGACAGTAGGTACTTCAATTAAATATTAAATGTTAACATTGTTAACATTATTGTAATTGATAATTTAAAACATATATATGTATAACTTCTGATTACTATGTATTTTACAGTTGTGTCTGAAATTGACAGTACGAACGTAATCAGTCAATGTTTTATTTAATATAAATTAATATTTTTCTTTAGACTGCCTCGTTGGTCGTGATGGTTGCAAGTGCGACTGCCGATCGGGAAGGCCGGTTTCGATTCCCGGGTCGGACACTACAAAAATTACTAATTTAGATTTTCTAGTAGTGATTCGGAGTCTGGATATGTGCCCGATACACGGCAATAGGCTCACCACGTATTCCATAGTGGGACGTAAACGTAACCGGTGAAACGTGGGAGTGTCCTGCACTCCTCTGCCTACCTCTTCGGGGATTACAGGCGTGAAGTCACGGTAATATTTTTCTTTCATACATTGTAGGTATATATACCATCTAACAGATATTCTCATTATTACAGCGACTTGACCGGTACAGACACGAATCTAGGCATTAATTCCGCTTTTCGTGAGACCTATTTAAAAGCAATATATCACAGAATCATCAACATCCACTTCGTCATCGTCCACCGTTGCACATAGACCTCTCCAATAACACGCCACTGAGCTCGATCTTCAGCTCTTCGAATCCAACCGCTGCCAGCCACTTTATATATCACAGATTATATGTGTACAATTCGTAATAGTAGCTATAAAATAGAATTAAAACATTTCATTCCAGAGACTGAAACATCTTTAATACCGCACACCGGTACATGGGAGGCCGTAACAGCACCATAACGCCGCCGGGAGAGGCGATGTAACAATGGGAAAATAACAGGTGGTATAATAATTATGGAGACGGCGTGTTTGTGTCGTACTTGATTTGCGTCGTCCGCGACATGTTCGCGACGGTGAATACAAAATGACCAATTATATGCAACGTCGATATTAAATATGTATGTCATTCTCAAGTTGCGGATATATCGGGAAATTACCTGCTCCTTTTGTTTACATAGACACCGTTCTATTTACCATTTGATTGATTGAAAGTGATACATTCGTATCGATTCGATTTTGACATCCATCGAATGTATGATACAGATCTAACGTTTCGACTGTAAATTGTTCCAAGTATAAAAGTTACTGAGACTTTTATGTCAAAGTGTCATCATCAACATCATCAGCCTACTCCTGTCCACCGCTGGACATAGGCATGTCCAATAACGCGCCATTTAGCTCGATCTTCAGCTCTCTGCGTCCAATCGCTTACAGCCACTTTACGTATGTCGTCACTCTACCTAGCCAGAGGGCGTCTTATGCGTCAGAATATATACCTGTATAAATTCTAGCCTGTGCAGTGTGCTAATATTTATCAAGACTGTCCTAAGTTCGACATTGACAGTATAAATGTGAACAATAATTTTTTTTTTATTAACATATTACCTAATTAAAAGGAGATACAAAGACTACAAGTTAATTTATAATTCTTGTCCCTTACTATTATATAAAAGTTTTGAACTTAAGGTATATGTACTTTTAAAAAAACAATCGAACCTAATTACCTACATATCTCGAAGTCAATTTACTCTGATTAATAAAGACTATATATTTACTTGGGTCAGTTTTAAAGCAATATATTTGGGTAACAAGCAACTTATTTAATACATATGAAGGATCAAATTGGAACTTAATAGGGTATTAAAAAAATCAATAAAATGTAATTGTTTTGGGGACAAATCCAATGATTTGTATTATCATCAATCAATCAATTATCATATCAATTATATTATCATTTTTAATGATAAACGGCTAATCTTGTTATAAATAACGGGCATTGACCAGTCGGCTTTGTGTTTCTTATCATACACTAGTATGTTAAGTCATGGTGCTCGGACATTCACACAAAACAGAGTCATACACATTGAAAAAATTTATTATTAATAATAATAATAATAAAACTAGTAGGTATAATTAGGTAATACTATTAATATTATGTAAAAAAGTCTATACTTAAAATAGGAACAATAAATATAAAATTCTATTACCAAAACTGCGAACAAACTTTGGAAATAAAACGATTTTGTTTGTGAGAGTACAACTACCTATATAAATATTTGCCTTACTATCAATACTAACATTATAAATGCGAAAGTATGTCTGTCTGTTACCTGTTCACACTTAAACTGCTGAACTGATTTAGATAAAATATGGTACAGAGCTCCTAGGAATCTCGGGGAAGGACAAAGGCTACCTTTCATCGCGAAAAAATTAATTGAAGGGATTAAAATAGGGGATGAAAGTTTGTATGGAAGTTCGTGATTATCGAAAATAAAACAATACAGAACGCGAGTTCAATTGTTCTCAATTGTCAATAGTCTTCTGACTATGCGAAGAACTTAAAAGGATTGACCTTCTTATATGTATATATTTCATTTTCTTATTAAAATCTTAAATGTTCTCGGCAACACCACTACGCACTATTGGGTTTCTCTTACATGACATTCCCAATATTTGTTCCCGGTTTATAGTAATCGGCTCAACTCCTATTCCTCGGTGGCATGTATAACAGAACTGATGAATCGTGGGAATATACTACACTCGTCTGCCTACCCTTTCGGGGAAATTCAGGCGAGACATTATTTTATATAATTTCCATTAAAAATAATACGAATATACACTTTGCGTTTCGTCTCTCTTCGTATCCTGTAACAGACCTGACATGTACATATTGTATGTATATTCACATACTGAATCGTGAAATTATTTCAAATCAATGAGATACGATACATGTAAATGAGACACGTGAACAACGGACGTAAGGATTCTTCTGCCAGCCTCGATATCATTAATAATGCATGTGACTGTGTGGGTGCTTTATTGCTGGGGGGAGGCGGAGGGGAGAGGGGGGGCGTAGCCATGACGTGATCGGACTCCTAAAGCTTCACCACGAAACCATGTCAGTATGTAATGTGGACAACGATTTACAATTAGACTACCGACTTGCATATATTGTGACGTAAAAATAAATATTTTTGTATTTATATAATAATTATACTCTTAAACGTATGTAACATGACAGAATACCTATATAGACCGAATAAATTTGGTACTGATTGACAGAGGAGTAAGGAAGCTGTGAGTGGAAAGGAAAATTAAGCAAAGAATCCAATATAATATTACACGATTTCATGGAAAGATCTAGAATTTCTTTCAATAAATCCTAATAAGTTTATCGAAACCAATAACAACGAGTCAGCCATATTACACGACAAGTGATATAAAAATAGGGGTGGTGGATGGAGCCCTATCGTTCGTTACAAAATCGATAGCCACCCCTCATTATATAATATAGCACCCCTTAGTGAGACCATTTCAGTTATTATACTCACTAGTTTTGAACAGTAACTGCGCGTGTCAAGTCAGAGACAAGTAACGGGCTGATGTGAAATCCAAACATTACATGCATACGAATAAACGTAGCAAATTAATTTGAAATCTTAGACTAATTTAAAGCGTTACATTTTGATTTCATTTTAAGGGATTAGTAAAACATTGTTTTCAAAATAAAAAATAAAACAACTATTTCTATTACGTCAGAGAGGAAGTGTCAATAAAGCTGTGGATACATCGATTTATTTATCATTACAGCTGATCAACACAATTTTAAGAATGGATACGTGATTGCGAAAAAGCCAAATGTAATATGAAGAAAAGTTCTTAACGGTCAGTATGTAGATGAATGACCGATATTTGACCGATAATGGCATTTTCGCGAGGTGCTGGACAGTTCAAAGTACGTATTAGGATGTTATAATTAGTTGACCATCGATAAATCACAGGGGAGGCGTTAAGCGTAGGTTAAAAACATCTGACAGATGAATTAGCCACGGATCAATACCTCCGCGAACACACAGTAAAACAGCGTGGCGGAACATGAACATGGTCCAGTGTCCTGCTATTGTGAACCTAACATATATAAATATTTAAGCTTCAATATTATATTAATAACAAGATCGTTTATATTAAAATCCAAATACTAAGTGCCTACATAATTAACTAGGAAAATTTTCGAGGGTCGGATACCGTCGTGTTTTAAGAAACTGATCAAAATACATATATGTAAAACTAAAAAAAAAATCGATCCATTATCATTCCACTGTTGGAATATGGGTGTCCTCTCATATTGAGAGGGTTAAAGCCATAGTCTACCACGCTGGCCAAGTGCGCGTAGGCAGACTTCACACACCTTAGAAAATAGTTTTTTTTATAAATTCTAAGGTGTGCAGGTTTCCTCACGAAGTTTTCCTTCACCGTAAGCAAGTGATATTTAAATTTAAAACGTACTGTTTGTAAGGAGGTGCGCGCCATGGATTTGAACCCCGGAGTGAGAGGCTGAATTCTTAACTACCAGTCACTAGGCTATCACTGCTCATAACTATATTATATACAATATACAACTTTTGAGAACACTTATTCTAAAACCTTCAAAAATTCTAATACTCGTGATTAGAATTTTTGACTGTGTTTAGGTGTTTAACCTTTACATAAACATTTATAATGCCATACAAGTCTTAACCGTGTATAATGAGCATGAGATCATATTAAACTTCTATGACATAACACAACAATATATTTTCTGATTTGTGACATCAGCAAATGATATCATGACTTACGGAATTGGTATAATTGGAAATAATAAAAAGTGGTATTATACATTTGAAATGGAATTGGAAATATTAATGTTGAACTTGTAATTTTCGTATACAAGGAGCAATAAACAATTATGCCATATAAGTTTGTCTACATATCGCACCAATTATTGCACTCCATAAAGTTATCCATAATGTAGGTACTTTAAGGCATGTGAAGTCTGCCAACACGCACTTAGCCAGTGTGGCATTCTACGGGCCTATCACTACCATTCTCAGGCCTATCCGTGTATTGTATTGTATACGTGCATACGTGTATTGTATTGTATCCGTGTCCAACGGCTGATGAAGGACTTGTTGAGAATCAACGAGTTCGTGGACTGATGGTCCGCTTCATGCTAACTCACGTCGACTAAAACTAAACATTTGCTGAGTACAACAATGTATTTGACTAACAAATTATTGAAATGTAAAATTACATTAAACTTTAATTGTTAAAAATGTACATATCAATTAAAAACGAGAACCTACCGGTAATAAAGCTATGATAAGCCACCCAATAAAGTGAAAACACGAACAAACATATCGAATTATTTGCATAAACAATAAAATTGAAGAAGTCAAACACCAAAAACGCTATGCAAATCGAGCAAATTTACGTGTGCCAAAAAGATACGCGATTATCTGACGGTACACACATACATTTATTGGCGCCAAACACGTAAACTATAAAAAATACCGGTTAATTTAACCGCGAATCCCGCGGATGTACAGAAACTGGTCGTTGAGGGCTTAATAACCCGCGTTACACATCGGTTAGTGACTTGTTCAACTGCGGGCGAGAAACGAGAAGAGTTTGCGCCAGTAGACACACGACAACATTTAAAATATACCAATAGAATTCCTTATAAACCATATCTGTTTAAGCGCAAGTTTTTCTTAGTAACCGACTAAGAACTGCCAAGAGTGCTTCCACTGTAAACGAACACTTGTTTACGGTTATTCTTAAATAAAACATATTTATTGATTTTCGTTTCTTAATAGCTTACATCCAAGAATTCGAACATTTTCACTAAACCACAAAATATTGTACCGATACGTACTACAACTGTCCTGTGTTCGGTGAGTAATAGCTCCCCGAACACTAAAATCTAACATTTTCATTGAATTATTTTAACACGATTCTCAACCGTAGACTGCACTGTGTGATATATCTGATCTGAGTATAAATTAATCACTTCCCCAATAACAACATTACTCTAATTGGCGGTAGAGCAACAAACGTTGATGTAATATTTTGTACCTACCCAATACAATAATGAAGACATCCTGACAGTTTATCGTTCATTAATTAGTGATAGGACAATTATTAAACTCACATGAGTACGAGTAACGGTGAAGTACTCATAAGGAATGGGAGCAGAAAAAGGACTACCATCGATGGAGCAGTGTAAAAGAAAAACGCATTAATTTTGATCAATACATATTATAGTGTTAAACGTTCGTGAGTATTATACATATAAGTAAATATGTACCGGCTTATCTCGCGTATGTTTTTTCAGGATAGTCCGTTTCGGTCACATTGGAGTCTTCGGCACGACCTAGCTGCAATCGACTTGAGCTCATGAACCTTCCACAGGTTCGAAACGAATCGGACTATCCCAGAAACATACGTGAGTTAAAGGTTAAAGTACATGTATATAAGTAAAAAAATATAGTAGATACATATTTAAGCACCAATATCTAACATACATACATATTATGTTCATACTCGCATTATCACGTCGAGCCGCATCTCAGATTTTTACAAACGTCATCATTCATCCTTTAACATGATGACGATGATGTTAGAGGTAGTACAGTTCTTCACTGCGAATGCAGAACTGAAGTATTTACCGTTTGATTGATTCAAAAAAGACGTCCAAAATCAATATTCACCATTTTCGGATGGGGATAGCAGCACAATTAGGATTTGCAGTTCCTGTATGACTAGGTGGATGACATTCTGAACCGCGTATTCTGCATAGGATGCAAAATGGTAAGTGTTCTCGCATCGCGATCGATTCAGCCCCCATTGTCAGCACGATGAGCGCACGACGCGTCCCAGATACGGGCGTGGAACCGGCGCAGCGGTAAGTGGGCTTCAGAACAGGTTCGCAACTGTTCCCGTACTTTATAGCGTTCTCGATTGTTCGATTTGTTGAAGAATTTTTTTTCATTAAATCATAAGCCTGCGGTTGGCCTCGATCGTGCCTCATGGAAAACGCAGATGGAACACATATGCCTAGAAAAAGCTTATTAATCTGTGCCTTAATGCTTGTTCATGTTATATATCATATACCCTGTGTATGTCACTGTGACCAGGCGACGAGCCATTTCACGTTCGGTGTTCACTAATGTTAGTTGATGCTCATCCTACATCATGTCGCGTGGCCCACGTCCGTGCCGAAGAACGCGCTCGCCGCCGACCCGCCGCCCTCCGTCACCGCCACCATTTGGATCGGCAGGTTCGGGATGTTCATTGAAAATGCACTGCGGAAACAAACAATTCTCTTCACGACAATACCAGATCCACCACATCCACATCAGCCTATCTCACTCCACGGCAGCATGCGGGTAGGGGATTGCAGCGGACAGCTACTCGCTCTACCTATCCAGTTACCCGACCCACCCGCGAACGCTAATGATATATTCAAAAACAGTGTGTGACGCAATAACGACCAATCCATGAACATATTCCATGGGTAAACTTTATTAAGTGTAACCTTCAAAGACCACAATGAACTTTTCTTATAGCTGTAATATACATTATGTAAATGATATCGTACACTTACTTGAGTGTCGCCAAGCTGGCTTTCCTCTTTGCGGAATAAATAAGTATAAAACCGTGGATTAACTCCTCTCTAAACTGAGAAGCGCCATGGAAGCTCGAGATTATTACCTGAAAAATAGTTGAGTGTTTTAATGTTATTTATTGATTCCAAGCAACAAGCTCAAATAGATAGATAGGGTACGTGAGAGGCGGTAGTGAGCGAACGATTGGGTTCTTTACCTCGACCTTCCTCTTGGAGTCGCCGCGGAAGGTCTCAATGACGATGGAGCGGTCGCCGGTGAGGAAGCAGGCGCGGTGCAGCAGCAGCGGGCTCAGCACGCGCTCCGGCGAGTACGGGTCGTCGCAGAACATGCAAACCATTATCCTAAAACAACGAGCAAACGTTCTAAATGTTCACAAAAACCCAAGTAATCTTTATTTGTAACAATAACGTAAACATAAAATGGTTGTATATAACTTACGATTCTTAACTTATCCTATCATTGTGGCTTGCAAATTTATTCAACAATACTACCAAATTTTACATTTAGGTTTCCGTAAGTTTCTGAAAGAAGATGCTTACCGTTATGCTTTCAATTTTACCTTGTCTAATTTTGAAAATCACAACATCAGTTAAGTTCTATTTACCACTATTGAAACTCTTATTAACTTACCCTTTATGTGATTTAAGAACACAAACCTTATATCGGAATCAAAGCAGACTATGAGATCCCTATAGAGGTGCGCGTAGCTCGCCTTGTCCCTGTTGGCGCGGATCAGCTCCTGTACCGCGTCGGCCGTGAGCGCCT
>DWMG01001838.1:0-14326 GCA_018244855.1 Elbella merops | reverse complement strand
GACTCTAGCCACTTGCTTTTGTAATTTCTTTTTGTTATCGAAAATAAAGAATTATTATTATTATTATTATTATTATACATGTCCACATACAGACACATACAGACGTTCTTGCGTAATACACTAATCTTGTTTCCTTGCGTGTATCAAATGTTAATACAAAATATACTTAAATCCTAGCATGTCTCCTTCACTTTCCATTTCAACTAGATTGAGACCCGCTGTCCTGAGGGATCTTCGCTCGATATAATTATGAGGGAACTCGCTATCCCCTGGCTTTGTCTCCATTAAATGGCGCGTCAGCTGATTGTTTTGCCAGCTCGTCTTTTCTTCTCGCTTCTTGGATCCCTTTGTTGTGACCGTTCGTTTTATATTTTAAAAATACGTAATTGAGGGTAAGGGGTTTCGAAATGTTTCATTGTTTTTTCTACCCAATGTCGGCCAGTAAAGCAAAATGTTTGTTGTTTTTGGCAATGGAGTATAACAGGAAATGTAATAATAAATATTAAGTGATATTTCAGGACATCTTCAGACAAGCCATCTGATTTCAAAGACGGCAAAACTTATGTAACCAGTCAGCAGATAAGTTATATTAATATAGATGTTGTTTTCACCCATATTTAGAATAAGTACTTGTGTTCATCATGCAAATATTTATCCTGGATGGGAATCTAACCCACAATCTTCGGCTCATCAGTTAGGTCGACTAATCACTGGACCAAAGGGGAAATCGTATATTTTTATAATAATACATTATTAAATTATAATACCTATATGAATTTGGCTCTGACTGACATTTTTGTTAGACGGCAAATCAAATACATTATGTAACTAGATTTTTATTGTAGACATCTGAAATATCACATACAAAGTTTCTATCGAACATCTCAATATTATTTCTGTTCTGTAACGTTCATAGAGAGATACCAATCATATAAAATATTCCCTGTAAAAATGGTATGAAGTAAAGTAGAAACGTCTTACGTACGTTCAGGAGCAGCAAAGAAAATACAAGATCTCGATATTAAATTGAATGATGTAGTACGCGTACGGATAGGCGCTCGAAGGAAAATATTGCATTGAACATCGCGACATTTTACAGGGCTGCGATTTCACGTGATATTTGCATCTCGGAGATCGTTTGTTAGGCTTCTATTGCTCCTTTCACGTGACGTTTCAATGGTTTAGCATTGTCAGCCGCGTAAAAAATGGTCTCCGTTGCCCCGTAATCATTCTTTAAGTCGTTTTATCTCGCTTTTAACATCCATGTTGTTTGTCGCCTTTCCCAAACTTTAATTCTTGAATGTAGATATTGGCACTCGGTTCACTCTGCCTGTCTTGTAAGAGACCTGGCGTGACAATAATAATAATGATAATAAATTCTTTAGTTTCAAGACCCGTAGAAATTCGTTTAGGCGAATAGTTTGATATAGTGAAAATCGAACCTAAAACTTTCGCGGCGTAACTCCGTAATGTCGAAGTACTCGTATAATATTTTCGAAAACTAATAAAGTATATTCGGCTAGGAAACTACGCTGCTCTTCTCTTTTTTTAACTGTAAATAAAACACGACAGTAAGCAAGTTTCAGCATTAATCGAGACTACCGAAATACGATGGAACTAGCGGCAAGTCTATAAGCACCTACGAATTTCGATTAGCGTATTAGAAGTTCGAGAATTTTCCAGAAAGGTAGGTACTGGAATTTGTAACTTTGCAAGATTTGTCCGCCCGAACTGTATAAATGTTAATGAATGCCAGACATCTCTAATAAGATTAACGCTGCCGTGAAATTGGATTCGAATGGGACTTCTTTAATTTTCAGTCAACGTGAAAATTAGGTGAATTCGAGCGTGACATCCGAATCTGCAATGAATAGCTCATATCCGAACTGTAACAATAGCCAATTGGCTGTATGTGCATCGGAAATGAGGATTTATATGTGAAATTGCCTTGAGGCTTATATTTCATTTGTCTACTAACAAAAGGGCTCAGAATATTAAACATTTTTACTCGGATATTGCGTCTATACCACTTTTGTTGTTTTACGCACAATGTTATCCGTCAATCAGATTCTCATCGATTTTTGGACATAATACTTTTTAATATGATGAATATGGTGTTAAATCATGGCGGAATTAATATATTATTTTTATTTATGAATGTCTATTGAGAATTTTCATTAAACATTTCGATACAAAGGCAATTTTAATTAAGCTGTCTATATTGGACGAAATTGTGTATATTTTGCTGAATGCGTCATTATCCGAACGAGGCATTCTCGTATATCTCATTTCGGGATGAAGACGTCAATCTCAGTCTTAACATAAATTGGTGCGCGGCAGTCGGTCGAGCCGCTGGGACCGATAGAACGCTCGGCCGCAAATTGAGAGGCGAGCGGCTCAGTGCAAATTGAAAGCGCTTCCCAATCGCCCAACAGACCTTTGTATTTGTAACCAGGGCGGGAGCGCCGAGAATCAATCAGCGTAATGGGGGTTTGTCCAAATCTGCTTGGATTAGTCGAGGTAAACTGCTCCTACGGCCGCCCACTTCTCAATCACCGCTCAGCTGAGCAACCCTTTGTTGTGCTGGGCTTTTATCAATCGACTTAAAGTTCCCACTTTATGATAACACGGCTCCATTATTCACTGTTAAAGTCTCAAAAGTTTTCAACTTTGTCCAATGAATGGAAAATCCCGCGCAATCTTTCTACCAATCTATCAATAGCGTTTCTGTCTGTATCCAAATTGAACTTGATGAGCGCGAGCACCCACGCGAAATCAAGAAAGAACCTTTTGTTCGAAGTGCCGAAAATGTTCAAATTATTCGCGCTTCCCTTAATCTTCTTGATCGACACTAAGGTATTCTAGTTTAAAATGACTTTGTTCCTAAGCTTTTTCATTTAGACACTGCCTGTACCAATATATCTGAAATTTCACTTCTTTTACGCGTTAGTGAAGACATTTATCTAAGTGTATTTTTTTGCATAATAATGCGTGTCCATGTAATGCATACTCTATTTTAAAATAATCAATACATTAGTACTCGTAGCTTGTACACAAAGTATCCAGAATATAGACAAAATAAAAGTTACACTTAAAAATAGATATAATAATAATCGACCCATTATAACTCCACTGTTGGAATATGGGTCTCCTCTCATATAGAGAGGGTTAAGGCCTTAGTCCGCCACGCTGGCCAAGTGCGGGTTGCAGTCAAAAAATAGATACTGAATAAAAATAATAAAGGTCACGCTTACGTAGATTGAATTGCAGTAAGTATAAAACGCCCCCAACACCACAATGGCCCTACGCTTTGCATTCTTTTAGTACTCAAGTAGCCTTGATCTTTAAAATCATCGCTTAGGCTTTAACAATATTATCTCTCAGAAAAATCTATTTACACACAGAATTTCTTTTCACCGTGGAAATAGTTTTCTTAAACGTTGCTAACCTAACTACTTTTTATCTATTTAAAAATAGAAAGTTTAAAAACATCAACCAATGTTGTTAGAATGTGGTCGTCCATTTCGTTCATATAAATGTGGGTTCGCTAGTGTAACGTAGGCGAAACCACAAACATTTACCGATTGCTGGCCAGCCGGCGGCTCGCCACACTGCCCAGGGTACGAAGCTTTAGAATATATCGTTGCCCAATATCCGTGAATATACTTGATGGACTGCTGTCTGTGTTACCTTTTTAGTTGACTTTATCTGAAATTAAAGCTACGAGGTTTTGTTGTAAATCCTTCCGTCCTTAGTGAAATATAAATATTAAAATGAAATATACATTTACGTGTGACAGATAGACAGATGTTTTTAAATAGTATATTTACGTTTCATATAATGTATGTATATATTGTATATTGTCTTACCCATTTTTTTCAAAGTGGTAGACAGAGGCTAAATATTTCCAGCCAGCTATGGTCCTGACAATTCTACAGTCATGAAAATCATCATACATACAAGTCTATTAAAGAGGTTTTTGATTCCTCCCACGTCTCCCATTTGACCGAAGAACCTACTCCTAGGTCTGCCTCTTCCAACTCCACCACCACACTATTTCATTCCTCCACACATATTCCATTCTCTATTTGATAGTAGGCACGAAATTAAAATAACCAATGTTAAAGTAGGGCGTTATATATGTATGTCTGTCCATTTTGTTGCGGTAATAACCGAGCTTCGGGCAAAGGGTTTACACATCACGCAAGCTCGCGGCGCACTATCGGAATACCGCGTAGAGCTTTAAACTTTAACAGTACTGTAATATGTTAATAACATAACGGCTTATTCACATTTTGTGGGTCTCTTTGTCGGTAAACTAGCTGTGGCTTCTCTAACTTTTTTTCTCATTGATGTATAATATAATATTGATAGAATCACTCTTTCTGCTTTTACGAATATCTATCATAAACTATGGTCAGCGGTGTCTATTCGCGAAAAGAATATAACATTCTTCTAATCTACCTTCTAGACTGCCTCGTTGGCCGTGTTGGTTGCAAGTGCGACTACCGATCGGGAGGTCCCGGGTTCGATTCCCGGGTCGAACACTACAAAATTTTATAATTTAGATTTTTTAGTAGTGGTTCGGAGTCTAGATATGTGCCCAATGCTTGGCAATAGGCTCATCACCTATTCCATAGTGGGACGTAAACGTAACCGGTGAAACGTGGGAGTGTTCTGCATTCCTCTGTCTACCTATTCGGGGATTATAGGCGTGAAGTTACGTACTAATACCGTTATGATTCTTTTTTCTATTTCCCTATTGAATAGTACAGTGTTCCATTTGGGCCGTTTTAAAAGCAGCGCCAAGCCGCGCGCGAGATGAACGCTGGGCTTTGATCTCGTGTTTACGCGATAGTTCGGCACATCTGTTGTTCACACCGCTATATATGTATTTACAGCAGGTACAAGTAGCCCAAGGAAGGTTTGTAGCGGGTGAAATTTTTACAGTCTATTTTTGTTCGGATCGAGCTCCGTTCGCGAAATATTTGAATTTCAAGTATCTAGTAAAGTACAGTAGCTGGTTTAGTACGGTATTTCCGAAGCCGGCGCGTGTGTATCAAGAGACACGCAGGGAAGAAGCACGTTAAATGTATAAAAACAGAGATATTTGGCACTCGGTGACCTCTGATACCCCGTATGGAACCCAGTTTGATGGTGCAATAATAATAATTTTCTATTGTACTTAAAATATTCAGTATTTTATAGTCATTATTTTATTAACACGCTTTATTACTATATTGCAAATTTGACCCCCAGTATTAAAATGATATAAAAAAACTACTTATATTAAGTAGCGCTTAACAACTTTATACAATATCAAACTAAAATAATATTTGTGTTTAGTTATAATAGTTACTTTATTTAAAGTACATTAAATATAATTTAATTTAAATAGTGATGCGAAGTTTGGCGGTTCAGGACCCATTAATATGTTTCGGTCATCTACATAAGACTATGACTAATTACTCATAACCATAACCATTATTCGTTGACAACCTCCTTGGCCTAATGGTTACAAATGCGACAGCTGAGTGCGAGGACCTAGGTTCAATTATCTGATGGGACATTGTGGGGCTTTTCTAAGTTAAAATTCCTTGTAGTGACGCGGATTCTGGCCTTGTGCCAATGCGAAAAGGATCACCAACTACTCCATTGTGAGACGTATAACATACCAGGCGAATCGTAGAAACGTAATACTCCCTGTTTCTACAAGTATGTGTTCACAAGCGTGATATTATTTCCCATTAAATATTTTTTTTGTTAAGATGAAAAGCAGAATGGATTTAGTATCGGCGCGAGTAGTTTAGTCCGTGTGAACGCTGTCCCGAGGGGCAGCGGGGGCAAGGTTGATTGTAGAAGTTTTTTCGTGTCTCGGGAAAACGGGGCTTTTTGGACTAAGTAATTTATATCGCGCTTAAACACCCAACTCGCTCGGCGCCCGAGCCCAAATATCATTTAAGGGTTCCGGGAAATGGATAAAGTCTTTGAATATTGTTTACGGGCAATACGTGGTGCGGTCTGGCCTTTGTCTTGGGATAGAACAATGTAGGTACTCACTTTTTTGACATCAAATTTTTATTAAACTTTATATAGGTATATCTTCTTCTTCTTCGTCGTTTCCTCACTGCTGAGGATCGTGACTCTTTATATAGTCAACAGTCCGTCTCCACATGTTACGGTCCGCAGCTTGGTGTAGAGCGGTGCTGACGGGTAGATCCAGTTGTTCGGAGATCTGTTCTGACCATCTCTTAGGACATCGGCCTCTGGGTCTTTTCTTTTCTTTTCTATATAGGTGTATGAAAGGGGTTTTTTGTTATTATTATTTATTGTTTTTTTCTATCTATATTTTACTAGTGTAAGTGTTGCTATGTTCATTTGCTTCTGTTCTTTTTTTTTGTTTTATTTTATTTCTGTTTTCTTATTGTAAACCGTGAATAAAGATTGTTATTATTATTATTATTATTATTATTATAACTGAATAAAATCTGTTATATCAATATAACAATTTTTTTTTAATGTTTCAATTAAAAATATGTTTAATTTAGGGAGACGTGCTAAATATAAAAATGTTTGTGCTAACCCTCTAACTACAAAATCACTAATTAAGCCACTCGAGCAAACATCAAGTTAAAAGTTATCCATCATCATCATCAGCCTGTTGAGTCCACTGCGAACGCGTGATGTGCACGGGTTCTCGCATCGCCTACGCTGTTGTTTGTCGGCGGCCAAGGCATTTAGCTGAGCCTAGGTAGGTTGTGCTATACCGAGATCAGCCGGTCGCCAGAGCCTCGTCTGTTGTATATGGCACCACGGGGAGATGAGGTTAACTAGAATTTCTGTGGTGGAGCTTGAAAGACATTACACCCCAGTAAAGTTATTCACAAAAATATATTTAGATAGATAGATATTTTCGAAAGCTGACTCCTGTGATAGTATGGCATACTCACGTGCCACATGCACGAATTAATTGATACATATGTCAGGCTGATGGGCCAACGAATAATCAGGTACTCATAATTATAAATGTACCAGCTTAACTCACGTACGTTTTTCGGGGTGGCCCGACTAGTTTCGGACCTGTACGAGGTCCTTCCTCATGAGCTCCCGGCGCTTGCAGCGAGTTCGCCGCGGAGACATTTTATGTTACATATTTTAGTACTATTATTTTATCGTTATGTCATAGTCCTGTCATGCTAAGGTCACGGTCCCGTCACGATCACTAGAAGTTAGCTGGTTAACAGAAAGGACAGAATGCGAAATATTTCTGTGCATGCAAAACTACCATCCTTCATCACTCATTTAATACACAAACGCTGGTAACGGAAACTTCTGGCTTTCTTACTCACTGACATACATACCTATGGTTACACATACATGGCAATTCCTAAACTGTTTGTAAAAGTAATTTTTTTAATACTTTAAATCAGCAATAGATGTGGTGCAACTTCAAACTCAGAAAGCCTCGTATCCCAGTACTATCAGACTATGTACGAGTACTTCTTCAAAGTATACAACTTTGAATATAATTGCGACGAATTCCATGTCGCTGCTATTATCTTGTATTACAAATATATCCCTCACACTGAACCCTAAAAGCACCAACGAGCGAAAAAAGCTCCCAAAAAGCCCGATAGCGGAGCGATAAAAAGGGAACTTCAAAGAAAATAATAAACCCAATACTCGAAGGAAATCCGCTCCTCATAATAACCGAGATATTGTATCTTACTTCATTTTATCTACATGCTTTAAGTTTGTAATATACTTTAGTATGGTTTTAAAATTTTTTAGGACCCGTTTATCTGGTCACCATTGGACCCGAGTCTCCTCTCAGGACAAGACGGTTAAGGGTAGCCTGCCACCCTAGTCAAGTGCAGGTTGGCAGACTTCACAAGAATTCGAGTATATATTTTTTGTGTACTCGTATATATAACATTGAAAATATCAAAACTAGATTTCCTATATGATGGATGAATGAATAAATGATAATATATATGTATATTTTTATTTTAAACGTTTGGAATATTGTTGACAGTTTTCACATACATTTCATAGTTACGTATCTATATATCTGTTTCGGTCGAAGTCAATATGATTTAATTCTACTTGTAAAAATATTAGAAGCGACATTGAAACTATGGGGTTTATAGCACAGTTGAAAATAACTCGATTTTTGTGTCTTTGATGTTTATAATGTATGCCTATGTTATAATGCATATTTTTTTCAAAAACTTTGAAAAACGTCAGCTTATTCAACCTTGGAAAGTTTACCATAAATGGCACATTCTATAAATATTAAATAACCACAGTTTTAACTGCATGTATGAAGAAAGCGATGAATGGAAAATCTCGTTGTGATTTGTACTACCTGTGAGAGACCTGGCGTGATCCTATAACAATAAAATCAATACATAACAATGGCTTTTACAGATGAAGATAATATTATTAGCCCTTTTTTAACAAAACCTTATTAAGTACAGCAGAAATTATATATAAAAACAAAGTCGCGATTTTAACTTGTGTCAAATGTTTTATAACTTGCAAAGCAAAGATTGCTTGACCGATCGCTTTGATGGGAGGATTTAAAGGACTCGCAAAGAGATGAAAACGAATGATCGAAATTAGCAGTGAGTACCTTCACGGCGTTATAAAAATTTAAAAAAAATATCGGCACACAAAAGGTTCAGTTGCAAACGAGGGTAGTGAATGAAAAAAGTACCCACTTCCTCCCATAGATACGAGTATCTTCAACCAGCATCAAATGACTGTAGTAATGAAATAAATTGTATGAATAAATATATTTACTGTCTGTTAGTTCAGTAATTAGTAATGGTTAATAAATCTGTTAGTCTGTCTTAATTGTATTGTTAGTCTGTCTTAATAATTAACATTACTCCGATTAGTATAAATATAGTTATAGTATAGTATAAATATGTATCGTTAGTTTGTCAGTTTAGTTAGTGTTTTAAATTATTGTTGTTCTCACCTAACTTGTCTACAGATATGGCTCACACACATATACATATATATATACATACATGCATACGTATATATATGTATATATATGTATTTGTATTTATGTAACAGCAACCATTTCTGGATAAAAACAGTTATAAATAAGTTTCTACTAAACGATGTGTTATTGACTACTAACGACGTGACATTAAAAACACAACTACTATTATTCATTATCACTTTTTTTAAATAATAATTACTTCGTCTATACTAACAGGCTGCCCAATACCGCGATTATTTTTATTACTAGCCAGTTGTGATCTTCTGGAATATTCCATTATAGTTCATTTTATTTTCATTACATCCAATTATTCGTATAATTGTGACGAACGACTCATCCCGAGCGGCGTGATATAGACTCAGACATCACAACTTCCACGATGTCAGTTACCCTTTTGATGAGATCGGAGATGCTTGTCCATCCCAGGAGATTTCTGCTTCGTTAACTTGTCTAATTGAATAATATACAGTATAAATAGGGTTGCTTATAATAATAATATATCTTATGTGAATTGATTATATTAACAATAATTATTATTAACAATGGGGCCATGATATTCCTTCCGTGAACATAATTGTTTCTTTATAGAAAGATTATATTTACTTATATAATGTACAATACAATTTTTTTACACTTATTGTCTTTTAAATTATACTTACGGGTACATGTACTTCTCAATGAGATTATTATTATTTATTATTCATTGCTCTTCGTATATTATCCAAACACTCAAAAATGGAGCTCCAATGAAGTAAGCTTTGTGTTTCAACAAAGCTTACTTTAAGCAAATAACTGTACGATTTCTTTTAACATGTGTATTTCATTCCTACAAATTTAATTGTATTAATTAATTTTATAGGAATGAAATACAAAAATAAAATATTTTTCGAGCCGAGGACAGGGCGCGATGGCGCTCATTGGGAGAGGCCTATGTCCAGCAGTGGACTGAGATAGGCTGATGATGACGACGATAACGAATTAATTTTAATATTTATTAACTTGAAAAATTTCTTATTTATTAATCATGTAACGCACTTCACATTTCAGTGATTTTACAAATTGTAAGTTAGAGTTTTACCCTGAAATATTAATATTTGGAACTGAAAATAAAAATGACAGCCCTATGTCTACGGTATGTCTGAATTTCACGGCTGTTAGCTGAAGCCGTGAAACACGTGTCGACACTAATTGAAGTAGTCAGCTCATATATGTTCGCATAAATATTGTAGCTGAATTATTTACTAGGCATTTGCAAGCTGTCTATACAAAAAAGTAACATCACGCTTAGCCCTGATGGGGTAGGTAGAGGAGTGTAGTACACTTCCACGTTTCACCAGTTTAGTTTCGATAGGTGGTGAGTCTATTGCCATATATCGCACGCAGTCCCAGACTCCATGTCACTACTAGAATATCTAAATTGAAAAAACCCAATGGTATCCGATCCGGACCATTGTATAAACGTATGTTTATACGTCATTAATGATCACAACGCTTTTTTTTATTTATTTTTTATATTAAAAAGGCAAGACAAATAGGCAGGCGGCCCACGTGCTCGAAAGTGGGCACCGTAGCCTATAGATATTTGCACCATCAAGGGCTACCAATGTATTGCTTCATATTTAATATCACGCAGACGTACAACTCTTCTAAAGATTTGTTACAAAGGATTGAATATGGTATAATAATTACGTAAAGAATGCGAGAAAATATATGACTCGGAATAAGTTACTTACGTAATATGTGAGAATATAACATTTGTACCCCATTTAAACATCCCCTATCTATCCACCCCCACACGTTACTTACACTGATCTTCTTAATCCCTTGCACACTCTTCCTTTGCTGGAAGTGTTGTTTATATGAAGGGTGCCTCAAGTATACGTGACATTCAGTAAAGCACCGTGATTTAGGTTTGAGAAAAAATATGTTTATTTAATATTACAACTGTTACAATATTACTGCCTGATAATATATGTTGCCTGCCTCCTCACTCGAATGATTGCAATCGCCAATGCTTATCGAGAGGTATTTGATACGAATAGTATTGGATTTTTCTAACGTAGAATTTCTTTTTTAATAAATATTCTAGTAACAGCTCGCAGTCTGCATTTATTCCGATACATATCTAAATATAATATGATCATTAGTGATAAGGTATATAATGTACTATAGGTATTAAAATTATACCTCAGCGTGGTACTACAGAAAAGGCAATAACAGATTATTCACTCTTCACTCAAACCGAAATAACTCGATAATTCCCAGCCATGAAATTATAGTACTTCACAAAGGTATCTGTTTGACACTTGACGAGTGACTAGAAGCGAGCAATTATATTGTGGCAACTAGCGATATTTTTACCGAATATATTTACATATGTACATGTATCATTCTCTAACTTTATTATATATAATATTTCAATTATGGGAGTACATGCTACTTTTGCATATAAATTACAAACCATGTACTTTACGATACGGGGTCTTCTTCATGAGTTCCCGCCGATTGCAGCGACGTCGCGGTGGACTGCCCTACACGCAAGAAATACGTGAGTACGTCGGTACATATGTATACATATTTGTAATCATGTGTGTAGACACGATATATTCGATAGTAAAATAGATCATCGTATCTATGGAGTTTCATATCGCATGTAAGAAATGAAACAGTACATTAGAGTTACAGACTATAAAAAGCCTCTTTACGTGTCACGTGCTATATAAATGATATTGCATTTTTCGTGGTATAGGACGTGCCCTGCATGGATTCGCTTGGTATCATAGTTCTAAAATACTTAATGCATTTGTCATAAATGCTTATAATGTTAATAGATCAGTGAGGTAGTTTGGTAATTAAAGGTCTGGCCTCTGGGGTTAAAATTTTCAGTATTAAAAAAATGTTAAATTTATTTTCAAATAAAAATGATATGTTTTTTACCTGAAGTATGTGAATTCTGCTATCCTTACTAGTATAGTTTGGTAGACTTAAGCTTTCTGTTTTTAAAAGCATAATCGATCAAGTGATAAAGCGATAAAAATGGTTGATGATGAAGGAACTCTGAATTGGCAAATAAATCAATTGTAAGTACTGGAACTAGCGATATTAGAATCGCGAATACACAGTTTCGAAAGCAGTTCTTACTGATCTTAATCTTAGATCTTATCTTAACGTCTGAAAATGGATATTGAGTAAGACATCTAAAACTTCGTTTATCATAAATAAATAAATTTTTATCAATCTTGTAGATCATGTGAATTTGCCTGGGTTCACTAATTGTCTACTGTTTTTGGATCTGTTATTACTATCTTTATTACACCATGGCTGAAGAAACCGACAACAGATATCGATAGTCTTGTCATGATAAGCCCAAATAGGGCTAAATAATGTTATATATTTTTCCGCTTGTACTGGGGTCCCGCTAAATATGTATATAAGGTATCAATATTAATAATATAGTAACATTATTTTGATACTATTTACTTACGGCTGTCTAACCTCAAATAGGCCAAAATTTACTATAATAATGAGGCAGAAAACAAATATAAAGATATAGGTATACATTGTCTTTTGTTCGGTGTCGGCATCTATGCTCGGTGTATGGCAATAGGCTCACCACCTATCCCATGGCGGGCCGTAAATCAGAAATCTTCGAGGATTATAGGCGTGATGTTACGGTTTTACATTTTGCTTAAGTATATGTTTAACTAGAAAATTGTATCAGACACAAAATGAACATTCGTATGTGTAATATCAATATTTGCCCGACGTCGGAATCAAACCTGCTGTTATTCGCTTAACACGCTTAACATGAAAATAAAATTTTTAATATGTTAGAAGTTCATCTACGTTTTAAATGTAATATAAAAATATAATATTTACATAAAATTCCCTAGAAATATAAAAATTAAATTCCCGTACACGGAATGCACGGCTAAAACTGTATTACAATATTCCTGGGAAATTTCCTATCTAGCACTAAATAAGTTCTCAAGGCTGTACATACTTTACTAGTCAATATTTCGCTTAACGAACTAACTTCACTTGCGCAATATTAAAATTAAATTCCCTTAGATCGTATAACACGTGAAGCACAACCAATATTTATAACCCTCCGAGACTTTGATATGCTATTAATTATATGTATAATATATAATAATAAATATATAATTATGCTATAAATTAAATTATGGTTTGAGAATTTTTGTCATTATCTTAATATCACGCATGGTCACTTACAAGACAAACAAAGAGCATGGCAGGCCAAATATATCTATCTTTTAAATACCTCATAGAGATTCAAAATATAAAATCAATATTGGACCTTTGACTGCTTAGTTGGCCAAACGCGACTGCAGATCAAGAGGTCCTGGATTCGATCCCCGTGTCTAGCAATGTGTTATTGAATTTTTCTAGCTTAAAATTTCCAGTAGTAGCACGTAGTCTTCAATAACACCCGGTTAATGGCAATAACTATTACATGAGACGCATAACCTAACCGGTGAGACGTGGGAGCACTAGACTCCTCTGCGTACCCCTTCGGACAAATATAAGGGTGATATTATATTATATTAAAATTAATGTTACAGCGAGGGAAAAGATAACCGTAGATGAAGATGAAGATGGCATGTAATGCGACATCACCGGACTGTATAAAACTAAAGTGCGTGTACATAAAATTTTAGTATTACCCATTAACGTACTTACCCGTCCCGTGCTGTATAAAAATAAAATTCCCACACGTGTCACGTGCGCGCGGGCGATATTACATTATTCGCAGCAACTTCCGTGACTGGCATCGAGAAATAAACTTCTTAAATAACTGTACAAGACATAAGGGATTAAGTCGCTTTACTTAAGAAGAAATCAGAGGGAAAGTGAATATGTAATAATATTTTTATTATTGTTATAAAACTGTACCTATCAACAGTCGAGTTGTTGTTGGCGCGTCTGTTGATTAAGAGGTTTTAGGTAAAATTCCCGGGTTCTGCCGAGTATTATTGGGTATTCTTAAGTGGAAATTTCCAGTAATAATACGTAGTCTGGATTTACGCTCGGTGTATGTTAATAGGCATATTCCATAGCAGGCATACGTCCGCGGGACGTATAACTTAATTAGTAAATTGTGAGAGTGTACTGCACTTTTCTGCGAACGCTTTTGGGGCAATACAGGCATAATATTGTGTTATTATATTTTTTGTCATGCTTTTTCTACATACGAGGTTGTCGCCGTTGTTATCCGCCTCTAGATGTCCACTGCTGGACATAGGCCTCCCCTAATCGGCCCCACTCCTTCCGGTCCTACGCCTTCCG
>DWMG01001837.1:0-14327 GCA_018244855.1 Elbella merops | reverse complement strand
AATATATATCATGCATACTATAATGTCATCACGCCACGTTCCTAACCGAGTAAGCAGAGTTCACTGAATGTAAAATAACTGTCCTTACAGACCTGACGTGATTTCCACGTTCATGACTATTTTATGAATGTAAACTTTACGATAATTTTATTCTTCCAACAATCAGTTAGTAGAAATACCATATAAGGGTGATGGAGCGACTTTCGTCGTACTGCTGCCTTATAAGAAGAACGGTCTGCCAGCTTTGTTAAGTCAACTGAAGCTGGCACCAGAACTGCTGGACTCTGAACTGTCTAGAATGAGTAAAATAAAGGTTACGCTGACGTTGCCTAAGTTCAAAATGGAAACGGAGTTGGATTTGCGGCATTTGTATAAAAAGGTGATCTTTTGTATTATTAATTCGAATTTATATCGAATCATCAATTGCTCAGAGATCCCCCACCTGCATGCCCAACAAGGGGATCATGTAACAAAACCTAAACGGACTAAAAGGCGTATGTTTAGCGGTGGACATAAATAGGCTGACGATGATTACGATGAATACTCTTAAAACAAACGGTTTTAGGTCTTAGGTTACGAAAACATATTTTTTATTTCAAATTTCATTTTCGTTTTATTAAATCAACCCTGAATAAAGGGTAAGTTATATTCCGGATGCACCCCATTCACGGTATTCCAATCACTAAGTATCATTTGCTTGCAGTATTTATAATTTGTATTATTAATAAATTAAACTTTAAGTCAAATAAATAGTTTGAAACCTCTTCGCTTTTCACATTTATATATGTAATCATTACTTTTAACTGTAGAAAACGCAGATTCGTTGCTATCACGCGTACCCTAAGGATTCAGAAAATGAAATAGACTATCACGAAAGTACAATTTGAAATTTATTGTAAAAAACTTAAAACTCTAGTGAATTAAGAAATAATTTCAGATTAGTCTAAGCTCCATATTGGTGCGAAATAATGACGAGATTAGAGGACTTATACGGGACAAGTCTGCGTCACTCTCTAGCGCGAAACAGAAAGCTGTGATCGACGTGAATGAGCACGGCACTGAGGCGTCAGTCGCTAGTGGTGAGTGACATTTTTACCTACCTACTGCCTACATTAGGTTACATTTATATTACACTAGTGTTAATCAGCGTCTTCGAATCGAGATCGGGCCGGAGATGGAAGAACTATTCCGAAAAACACAAATGAATTAATATTTTTGACAATTGTATTATAATGCATACTAATAATACAGTATATTTTCTATAATTAAATTTGTTTTCAGCGGCACAAATAATAGGTATGGCTGTGGAAGTACATAACGAAATAATCAACTGCAATCATCCATTTTTGTTCTATGTGAAAGTCTATAAAGAACAACTGTTTGCTGGCATTTTAAACTACCCCTGAGATAATAATAAACGGTACGTTTATAACACGCTATTCATTAGCTTCCCCTACTCGTATATGTAAGTAGACAGATTCTTTAAATGTAATTTTTTAAGACACCGGATTAATCAATTAATTTACAGGTCATATAAATATATAGTATCCATACGACGAGTATAATGTTATTTTTTTTTCCTAATCCATACAAAAAATTGACCATCAAACATTTTAAATTGAAAATTATGGTAAAAAGACTGAAGAAAAACACCTAATAGCAAACCGAAATAATAACTACAACTCAGTGTTCAACTGAATATCTTCTTTAACCATCATAAAAAGTTTTCTAACTTAATGACAAGTTTTAAATCAGACTAAAGTGATTAACAAAATAATATTTTTATTGTAAAAAAGTGGGTCTCCAATAAAACAGATTCTTTTGTTCGGGCGTTCCTGGTGGTACAGAAACAATAACTATTCACTGGAATAACATATCCAAAAAATAGTAATTTGCTTTATTTATTAGAAAGATTATAAAAATAAACTTTTCCTGTTGACTGTGTTTTATTCAGCGATGCATTAAGTTGTCTATGGTAACGATAGTGTATATGGCATGTTCATAGCAGGTTTATTTGTCTGTGGAATGGGAGACCCTGAGTTATTAAAGGGTTATATAATGAAGGTAAACTCGTTAATAAATAGGTACCGGGCACAATTCGGAATGCGACCTACTAATAGGACTTCTAAGTTAGAAAAACCTGATAGTACTCGACCCGAGATCCAATGCAAGGCCAGCAAGGATCAGCAGTCGTCCTTCAGTCACTCTACTAAATGAGACAGGGCTTTACTATTAGCGACTGAACAACATTCGAAAAAATTAAAAGGAATAAATAACAGAAAATTAGTTTACAGAAGTTTTCTAAGTGCTATCAACATAAAAGTCATCTAACCGTCTGTTATAATATGACTTAACATCAGCAAAATAAGGAAGGATTGCACCGGTTTTAAATATAACGGCCATTTTGTTATTGCGGAGTGATTGTATGCTTGTTTTTATTAAACAATGAAAATAAAATTATACTGATCAGCTCTATATTGTATGTTTTAGAACGTATTAATTTTAGATTAATTAAATAATGAACAGTAAAAATAAGAATATTTAAATTAAATTTCACTCTATGTATAACAATAATAAAATTATCGGATGCAATCGCGTCACGACCCTTCACAGCGTAGAAGCAATGGAGCAAAATATGAGCCTATAATACACTTCAGATGTACTATAGTAGTTGATCGTTTTGAGACAGTGTTCTAGGTGGAACAAACTAGAGATGTTTTACTTAACGCTAAGGGGTTGGGGCATGCGCACAAAAGTTTTCTTCAATAGGGTCTGAACTTATTCATTCCCGTTCCACAGTTGATAACCAACCGCGGAGCGACCCGCCCCTGCCGACCGCTCAGCTTGGAAACAAAAACTTTTACGTTCACGTTTAGATTGATGAAACAAATCTACGGTGACGTGAAATATTTAAATCACTTTAATGATATTGGAAATGTTCTATAGTGAATAAATTTGATGTTAAAATTTTTATAGTCTTTAGAATACAAAACAAAAATAACATGTAGGATAAAGAACGCAGTGATGGAAAAATATGGTGTCGTTAAAAAGAAATCCAATGTATTAATTGTTTTTGGTCTACACAAGTGTATCAATGGATGTAATCTTTTGGACTTGCCTTCTTGTAATTCCAATTCAATTGTCAGTATGCGTAAAGGCAGAGGACGGGATAAAAAGTAAGTGGGTACGAGAATATATGTCATTTGTTGTACAAATAAATATAAAAATAAACAGTCGGACTAGCTTGAGTAATTTTTGTTGTATAAGTACCTACCACATGATTTGATGTTTTATTTGTAATTATATGAATATTTCTATTTAAAATATCGCCTATCCATTTACACATTCACTCGATTGATTTAAATTATTAAAATAACAAGTAAAATTAGGATTTTTTTTACTAGTCGTCAGTCAATCAATTTTGTCACCAATTTATCCCGCTCTTTTATATGTAACTTTTTAATCATTCTTGATCTTTAAATTCTATAGATAATCATTGAACTCTTTTTTTTCACACTACAAATGAGTATAACAAAAACAATTACAGATTATTTCTTTTTAAATGTGGGCTTTAAAATATTCCCTTAAAATTAGTTTATTAATACCTTAAAATAATCGGAATTAAAGATACTTGTAACGTAATACCGATTGTATTTATATTATACTAAAAATTTGAATTAAATGGAATTATAGCTATTTTATATGCGCTTGCCGTTTATTGTGAAATTTATCAATTGTTTACGTACGTGTATTTTATAAAACAAGGTCAAAGAGCGCTGTTTATCATCAGTCGTTTGAATGTTTTAAGAATTTTTTCATATCATTTAGATAATATGTATGTGTATTCAATGTTTGTACGTTTATTATAAATCTTTTTTTCTATATTTTATTATTTCCCTACTGTTTTTGTTGTGCACGTTTATTTGCCACTACTTTCGTGTATGCCTTCTCTAGTCATAGATTTGCTGCAAGAGATTTCTTTGGAAATATGCAGGTCTTTTGTGCAGATCTCATTCCTTTTGTTTACTTCAAATTCATTTGTGTACATAAATAAATGAATGAGATTTTATCATGAATGTACTTCAGATAACTTTCAAACTAGACGGAATATATTAAAAATACACGTGAAATAAGTTCTTTATAGTAAGCCTACATAAAACTTGGAGTCTTCAGCGATAAAATATTTACTATATACGAGTATGTTTTAATGTAGTTAATAGAGCTATTACGGACGTGACAGCCATCGTTTATCAAAGAAGTCGGATTTGCTGTATCACGGTGAAATCATCCTTTTCAATATCGATACATTACATAAATATAAACGAGCCGTGAGCTAACTGGCACAGTTAAAAACTTGTCTTTGGATCGATGGTCTTTAAACACAGACTAAAATATATTTACACTGACATAAGTATTTATCATTTATCGCTTTAAATAATCATTTTTAAGTTCTAATATTAATAGTGTGAGAACTGCCTCGGAAGTTGGTGATTTTGTATATTTTTCTCATTCTATTTAGCTTTATATTTGTTAAATCGCTTTAAATTTCAATAGACAAATTGTTTTTATTTACCAATTACGTAATTTGTTTACATAATAAAGTTAAGTAAGCAGAGTTCTATCTGATCAGTCACCTTTACATACACAAATTTCTTTTTTTATGAACAGAAAGGTTCAATTAATATAAAACTTTAACAAATCGAGAAATGAATAAATACAATTACTTATTACTATTTCGGCACTGTATAATTTTAGCTGTAATCATGGTTTATGGAAAAAATGTTGATGGCCTTCTCATATATTGTAGATGCACATCGCACAGATGACAGTCCCGTTGAAATCCAAATCAAAGACGATAAGCCATTGGAATTCCTTATCAGCCATCCAAAAAACGAAGTGAAAGACTACTTCCTGCCCCCAGTTTTCTCTAACGAAGACGTTGACGAGGACGATGATGATGAGGAAAATTCTTATTTAGATTACGATTATGAAACCAAAGAGACTAATTACAAAGATTCTCCTGATTCTCAACAGACAGTAAAAACCGGAGACGAGGAAGTTCTACCCATAGATGACAAAATACCATTACACACTACCAAAGACAATTTACCTATATTTTTATTAGAACCAGAAAATACTTATGTTGTTAAGAACAAACCGGCTACATTGAAATGTCGAGCCGCGAATGCTTTAGAAGTGAGTCAATAAACATTATTTTCTTTTATCAACTTATATTTATCGATCACATAAATTGGTTTTGGGTATAGTTGTTTTATTCATTGATAACCAATATAGACTGATTCTTAACACTTTGCAAGTGCATCGTAATCCTTTTATACGTATAATTATATCAAATGTCATATAATTGTTTTTATGCATATACTTTTAAATTTAATATAAACTATAGAAATTACTATATTTAGGTATATTTCAAATGCAACGGCGTTAAAACCCAAGCTCTCAATTTCGAATTCGTGGATCCACAAACTGGAGTTCGAATCATAGAAGGTGAATACAAAGTAACTAGAGAGCTAGTGGACGAATACTTTGGGAATGCGAAATACCAGTGTTCGTGTTTCGCTTGGACCAGCAG
This sequence comes from Elbella merops, assembly GCA_018244855.1. Taxonomy (NCBI): domain Eukaryota; kingdom Metazoa; phylum Arthropoda; class Insecta; order Lepidoptera; family Hesperiidae; genus Elbella; species Elbella merops. The sequence goes on along the minus strand of DWMG01001837.1, from coordinate 8,734 downwards.
AGGGCAAATTAGAAGTCAACCGGCTACAATTGAGCTTGCCTGTAAGTTACATTATTTTAGTCTTTATAATACTGATAAATAGAATACAACTACATGAAGGCAGCTAATAAGACATTTAAAATTTTTTTAGTCTTACTTTTAAACAATTGAAGATCACTTCTTTTTATCCAAACAATTATGAAAGGCAAAATCATTTTCCATGTTTAATAAATCATACTAGATGTCGAAGGAAACTCTCATTTATTGTTTGTAGATATCAAGAAGCATTTCTCAGTGGCTCCACAATCGCAGCTAGTGAAGCAGTATACGCCTGTGACGTTCCGTTGCGAACCGCCACCCGCCGCGCCATTCGCTCAATTGTATTGGCTGAAGAATGGCGCCCCAGTCGTCGTTGATGACAATGTACAGATATCTAAGGAAGGGGATTTACTTATTAAACAAGCGTCTTTATTGGTAAGTCCGGTTACTACGACAACATATTTGTGTGCGTTGTCATATTTATACTCAGTGTACCTTCAAATATCTTCATATTTGAATGTTTGACCTTTGTGTTTCTAAATTAAGCGGGAAATATATAAAATGTATTACTCATAAATTCAACACAAAAACAAATTTATGTGAAAGCCTCGTTGGAAATATTCGCGTCTAGACTTAAATCAATTTTCAGGGCGTACCGAACAACACCTGCGTCCCAGAAAATGTGTCAAATCTATTTCAAGAGATATAGACATTTAAGACCTTTTCGAAGAAATAAATTTAAGTACATATGACATATGCAGAAGCAACTTTATTTTTGATAAAATTGTCGAATATTGTTGCATACCAATAAATATTGAAACAAAATTCGTTATTTGCATCAAAACCGTTGGTCTAAAACATTCACCACACTAGGTTATATCGACATAGCAACACTGTTTTTGATAACGGACAACGGAACAGAAAACTTTGATTAAGAAATGTAATACGTAATAAATAATATTGAGCATATTCTTTAGAATTAACGTAATCTCCATGATGTACACAAGTCCAAATATTTCACAGATAAAAAATCCTTTAGGTAAATAAGGTTTTGCCTTATTTGTGTTGAAAATTATTCAGTTATGTGTTAAATCAAATATCCTCGAAAATTCTACGCAATTTGTAGGACATGGCGAATTACACCTGCGTTGCTGAGAATTTGGCTGGCAAGCGAATGTCTGAGCCTGCGCTCCTCACGGTGTTCGGTGAGTGAAAAATTCTGTACTGTGTCTGTTTTTGTTCAATGTAACGTTACGTCAAGATTTTGTCTCGTCTCGTTTTAAAGTCTGCCTGTTCTGTTTTTCAGTCGCTTTGCTTTTTTTTGTCCCATTAATATTTTTAAGATACTGCTATGAACTACTTGATATAATTAGCTTTCAATAATGTGATATTAGCGTAGCTTGACGCAGCTTAACTAATTACTTTGGTATTTTCTAATTGGAATACAAAATTATAGATAATGTTTCGTAATTCAGATCTTGATTTATTTGTAATCCTTTGAAATGTTGATTTATTTGGATTTGTATGTATTTAGTTAATGGCGGTTGGACGACCTGGTCAGCTTGGACAGAATGTTTTTGCTCTGGCCAAGTCCGGGAACACCGCGAGGGTAGACCAGGAAGACGAAGAATTCGAACCTGTACTGCACCACGGCCGTTAAACGGGGGACAATCTTGTATAGGACCTAGTGTTCAAAAAACGCAAGAGTGCTTGGATTGTGACTTGGGTAAGATTTCTAATTAAATCTATGGAAGTATAATACAAGGTGATAATTGGTTTACCTCTCTTCATAAAATTAATTAATTAATGGAGAAAACAATGTATAGATATATATTGATAAATCCGTCATTATGAAGATATCCGTTCCTAATTACTTTACTAGAGTACATCTCGTTAACAATATTGATACCAGTTGACTATGAATATGTACTAAACAGAAATTTACTATATTGTAGCAACTATAATCGAATATTTTGAAGATATTTAAAACTTGTTTCAGATGTCTATGTGGATAGCATAGATGAATTAGCGGACGAATCACCAGACATACTTTTAGGTATGTCAGTAAACATTAGCATTAAACTGTATTTGCAAGTTCCAAAGGATCTAAATTTTTAAAATTTAGGGCGACAATTAGCAAAATGATAGATATATAACAATGATGGTATGACATCATAACAATACAATACAATACAATAACACTTTATTGCACACCACATGAAATCAAAAACAGGAAAAGAAATATAATAATAAAGATAACAAAGTAGCAATGGGCGGTCTTATCGCTAAGAGCGATTTCTTCCAGACAACCAATATTTAGGACAATTTAAAAATAAAGTAACAAATGGGCATCATAACAATTATGTCATAACGCCAAATCCTTTACGGGGCCGGCAGAGAACACCAAGTGTGCTTTATGATTTCAGAACCGCCGTGCTTTTTACACATTCATGAAATAACTTTTAAAATTTTTAAGTAAAATTATACTTGTTGTTGCAATTTTGGCTTTAAAATGAGATAATTTAAGGTCGCTGGTCCCAGTGGTCCGAGTGGTCGAGATGCGACTCCGATTGTCTTCAAACCAGAAGACGAAGATGTGTCACAAGCACGGCTTGTTTGGGAAAAGATTACCAAGTGGCGCAATGTCCGCTTTGCGTTCGAACCTCGAAATCGGGTATTATGCATGACGGTTGGTGGTTTTGTATTGTTTTTACTCGTATGTCACAAATTTGGTTTCTTTTCAATGTTAATTAAAATTCGCATTAACATTTAATGAATAATTTCAAATTTTTTTAACGTGACAAAATTTGTTGCATTTAAAGAATAGTATAATATAGAAGTTCTCGTAATATAGAAGTAGTGTACCCTCTTTTTTATTACAGTTAATTGTACCGTGTAAAAGGCAGATTTTATATGAGTATTCATTTCGTATTAGAAATGCTTATTACCAGAATTAGTTGGATATCTTTTCAATTTTTTCCTTCAAATACGTCACTAAATTTTTAAACCTTTTCAGGGTCATCATCATATTGGCCACTATTTATAGCATTGTCAATTGCATTTCTGATATTTATAGTAGTTGTAATATTGGGTATAAAGTATATGAAATTTAAAATGGCCGAAAATTCTCCATATGTTAAACCACCACCAGGTAAAATTGTTCCTTACCTTTCCCAAATAAAATATAAGGATGATGTTGTATGGAATATTGAATTCAAATTTTCTTTAGGTACTAACTATTTTGGTAATGTCATAAAAAGGACATTAACTAATCAGCCAGATTTGACTATACATGAGGAATTCCAAACTATGGATTCAAGACGTACACATAGACAAGCAAGTGTGCCCAGTAACAATCGACAAGAACATTTGTATGAAGTTCCACAGTTAGCGAATAGGTAAGATTGGAATTTTAGGAATGTACTTATTTGGTGATTAGCAAATATTTAACGATTATTAAGGAGGAAACGATGTCATCAAGCTCTTAACTTTAGGTGAACCTGCTTCAGTGGCTGTTGTTATTATTATATGCAATTTCTGATGCTTATCAAACATTGCTATTAACTGATTCTTAGATGATTTATTTAGATGATGGTTATGCTAATAAGAGATTCAGTTAACGGTCGTTTGAACCAAAATCCATTATGTTTATTAAAATTGGGATTCGTATTCACATTTCGGTTTTACGTTTAACTGATCGATGTCAAGAGATAGTAGTAACCGATATAATGTTTCGTTTCGTTTGTAATAAATACTGATTACAATCACAGTGTAACTGTCGTAATGATATGCCATGCTGTGAATGTGAGTAGTAGCTCAAAATTAATGTATTGAAATCATATCAAGAATTTAACTGGTTCACCGGTGGTTGTTTTACACAAATTGAAATTATTATTGTTTATTGCCATTTTATCTATATGGCTTAAATTAACTTCAAAACAATTGACCTCTATAGTCAATTGTTTTCTGGTATAATATTCTTCGGCTTTATAAATGTGCAATAATTTATAAACAAAATTTAATCTATCTAGCTATTATTTGGTAAGTGTACCATTTACTGCCACATTCAATGTATCAATGAGTGACTATATAACCGCTACGTTATCAAAGGATATACATATGTAATAAATTTGAATTTCATTTACGAATATTGGGATACTTTTCTCTCGTATCACATTCATATGCAACAAAATCTCTTGATTGTATCCAGAGTATGTAACTGATAGAATGTAACTTCTATCGAATGTAACTGCTAAAGAGTTACGTTGCGTAGGTTGCAATTGATTAAGTAACGTTATAATAATAACCTGTTTCTTTTCAGCTACATGGCCCCCATAGATCACGAGGTAAGACCTGAGCGCACAGAACGGAATTACGCTTGCAAGGATAACGCGGAGTCAGATCGGTCTGACTCCAGCTGCTTTTTGACCTGTGAGTCCCTCACGTCACCTAATGGGGCGGCTATGAATTATTGAAACAAAGTGTAAATAGATATGTATTTCTGAAATTATATCGTCTGGGTGCAAATGTCTTTAAATTTCTCGTTTGTCATATGTTATCAAATATAATTTGATTACAACTATTCGACATGAACGATGTCCATTGACTGACATCATTTCGATGAAGATTTCTCTGTCTAAATCGGCAAAATATGATATAAATATAAAAAATAATATTATCTGTATGTGTCTAGCACTTGAAAATTTGCCTATTAAATATGAAACTTAAAAATTAAATATCTCATATTACACACAAGTTATGTATTAAATAGGAAAAGTAAAAACTATAAGCAATATTCCGCTAGGAATAAATACTTCATTATTAAACCGATTTTGTTTCATTAATGATTAGTCTGCACTAACAATGCTTAGTAACATGCTTAAGACTTTAGAGATATTAAACCCGATATTGATAATGGCGTTTTTCCAGCGGGCTCGTCCTACGGTAATGAAAGTGTAGAAATGTCGCCATCGCTGAAAAACAACGCTTCAGTTGATTCGAAATTTTTAAATTCCCAATATCTGGAGACTGCCACTTCAAAAATAGTCGGCAGTGACGGCGAGTGGTTACATTTGGAAAAATGTGGGATCAGATTATATGCGCCTGAAGGAGTCGTCGATAAGGGAGAGGAATTATTCTCGGTTGAGGTCACAGATGAGGAATGGAATCGACCTTTGTTGAAAGAAGGTAAGGATTGTCTTTTTTATACTATGTCATCATTTTTAGATGGTCAAAATACAAGACTAAAAAGGTAAACCTAATCATATTGACTACAAAAACATCACCTAAATAAGGGCAGAGTCAGTACTAATAGGCCCCAGAGCTGTAGATATTTAAAAATTCCAGAAATCTGCTCATAATTCTCTATGTGTTTGAACTGCAGATGTGACATAATCTTTGAGAAGTATTTGTAATAAAATCTTAAAATAATTTTGAATTACAAAATGTGTGCAGTGTTTACGAGAAAAAGTCATTTTTATAAACAAACTCTTAGGTAAGAATAGTAAGTGTTAAGAAGACTCGATATAAAATCGTTCAAGAATATAACTTTCCCTACTAGGAAATTGCCGACAAAGTTTTGAAACTGACCCAACTTCCGAAATAGAGTTAGTAGACACTGTACGACCTAAATTGTAAATGTCAGCCGGTGTTGCAACCTATAACAAAGGTTACTCTATTGTTGAGGTATTTTGTACCGAGAAGAGGTTAAAATATTACAAGGATATAATGCCTTGGTGATGTAGATTTCCGATGGGAAAAATAATTTATGTCTGATGTTGAACGTTACATACTCTAGGCTGGTAATGTTAAGATTGCAAATATTATACATATAAGAGTACCTATTTAGAAAACATAATTTTCAGAAGATTTTATCATGTCACTATATAAAACATTTATTCGATTAATTAGGTCTTCTTTATATGTCTTTGATTTGGGATATCGTATTAATTGCATAAATTATTATGTAATTACATTTAGATAGATATCATTACTTACATTTATGAATAAAGCATAATTATATTAAAGTTTGTATTAAATAAAAACAGATCAATAAACTGAAACGAAAAGTCAATTTTCGTAAATTTATTTTACCAAGTGAATGCCAACTGCTCCCTTCACACATCGTATGTTTGTAGAAAGGAATTGGAATAGTGGCTCGTATTTTTCTTACCGCAGGTGAAACTCAACTAAGCCCGGTCGTGAGATGTGGTCCGAAAAACTTTCATTTCCGCAAAGGAGTGGTCCTTTGCTTTCCGCACTGTGCATCTTTGAAAAACAGCAGTTGGCTTTTATCGATCCATCAGAAGCCCGAAGAGATTAAGTCGAGGGAGTGGAGGAAAGTTTTGACTCTAGGCCAGGAAACGCCAGGCACCCCGATATTTGCGCAAGTCGATCCGGCGAAAGTTTACCTCGTGTGTGAATTCTTGAGCGACTTTGTTTTAATCGGCAGAAGTTTTAATGGTCTCGACGCTAAGTCGTTGAAGCTCGCGTTGTTTCTGTCTAAAAGATTGGACGATGGCCACTATAGTTTGAACGTTCACGTCCTCAACGATACACCGTATTCGTTCTATGATTGCCTCGAAAATGAGAGACGATCTGGAGCATTTTTGCTGTGCGACCCAAAAACAATTTGCTTTCAAGAGAACTGTTCGGATTTGTGTTTTAATATTAGGGATATTGGAACCGGATGGAAAATACATTCAGGGGTTAAATATCAAGAGGTGCCTTTTGCACAAATTTGGAATATGAGCGTCAGGTCGCTACATTGCTGTTTCATTTTGCAGCAAGTCGACGCTATTAATTGTTTAGAACTGAATATGTCCGTCTACCAAAAACAAAAGCAGACAAACTCGGTCAGTTTCAATTTGAAAAGCAACGATTTTAATTCAAATTTCAACTGTAATAAACGATTTAGCTACTCGGGCGGTGAACTGGGTTACGGTTTTAATATCCTGGAGAATCCGTTCAATTACTCGTCGTTGTCTAAAAAAGAGGGCCGGTACGATTTCGTTTATAGGAACGGAATGGTGAGGAGTAACTTCAACTTGGACAATAATTACTATAGAATTAACGCGTTAACTAAATCTGATAGAATAATTCTGTGCAAACTTTTAGATTGTCAGACATCTAAAGGCAACGATTGGAGGCTTCTCGCTGAGAAATTAAAGTTGACGTCTTATTATTATTACTTCTCGAATACATGCTCTCCAACCGAGAATATTTTGAATTTGTGGATTTGCAGGAATAATGACTCCAATATGTTAGTGAGTTTGTCAAGGATTTTCAGGGAAATGTCGAGAATTGACTGTGCGACTGTTGTTGAGAGGCGATGTTTTCCGAATTAGACTGAATTATGTTTTTTTTTTATAAAATAGAACTGTGTAGTGATTTAGTTGATTCATTGCTTCTGCAAGCCTGGTGTGCAATTTAGTTTTTAAAATTTGTATGATTTTAAAAGTTTACCATTGAGAATCTTCAAAAAGATTTTTGTAAATAGTAAATAATTTTTCCCTTAATTTATATTTTATTTATTTATCAGTTTTATCATTTTAATGCATTTGATTTGTATTATAAGTGTAAGTTAATTTGCACAGACTGAAAAATGGCTTCTTGGAAATACAGAAAAAAAACCAATAACTTGCCTAATTTTTTAAAATCAGATACTGAAATGACTGATGTTTTATTGTGAACAAATGTTTTAAAAATAATTTAAATGTTTTACAGTGTAATGTACTATACATAAGACGATATTACGAAAATAGTCTTGTATGGAATAACTATGTAGAAATATAAATATTATATTCGAAAATTAAGTGTTAAAATTAAAATACTTGTTACTCATACAAATGTATTAATTTTTCATACTGACAAAAACATTCATTATTTAAATATGGATATTAAAATAACATGTTTTTTTTTTCTTCATTTTTTTTAAATAACGCGGCAACACTTGTCAGTGGATAGAATCAATTTAACACTCAAATTGCTGGAAATATTTTTAAATAGCATAAAGACACCACACATTTTTGAAAAAATAGATTCAGTCTGTATAGAGCTTTATTGTAAGATGTTATAGGAATGCTTAATATTAAAGAAATTTGAACAGAGTTTGTTTTAAAAACATTAGTATAATAATAATAGTTACGAACCAAATAGAAGCTGTATTGTAATGTTTGATTAAGATATATAAAAATGATTTTAGTAGTGATTTTAAATTTTTTGAAATAAATATTTTAAAATGTATTGAGTTTTTTCATTGTGTGTCCGAAATTTCCAATTTAATTACTATAAATACCTAATAAATATCTAAATACAATGGGGCCCCATCATGATATGATCTGTGGTATATGTTTAAATTTCATTGTCACTATTCAATCAACAAGAATGTTATTCTTGTTAAAGACCATAAATAAGGAAATAAATGATTGAAGAACCGCTTTTTTTCATGTAACTAATTACGGGAGTGTTCTCCATAAATCGGAAATATCGATGGAGGCTAAAAATGTACTTGTATCTATCATGCAATCACCTATTCGATACGATAAAGAGAAAAAATTATATTATGTAAACAGGTTATATATAACCTGTTTATATAATATTCTTGACGGAATAGTTAGCCACGCGGGCCAACTGTGGGTTGGCCCGCGTGGCCTTAAACCTCTTAAACCTCTCAATATGAAAGGAGACCCGTATTCCAACAGTGGAATTATAATGG
>DWMG01001836.1:0-14328 GCA_018244855.1 Elbella merops | reverse complement strand
GAAAAGCTGTGCCCTGCGATCACCAACCCGCATGCCCAGCGTGGAGATTACGGGCATAAACCCCATTTTGGGGAGGCCTATGTCCAGCAATGGACTAAGATAGGCTGATGATGATGTAATTCCCAAATCTATTAACCTCTAACCAATCTGGCCAAAATATATGACCCTTAATCTTGTCAACACTTGAAAAGATAATTTAATTATGTCTTCACAATGAACGTACAAACGTTCTCAAGTACTTTATTTGTATATAGATAGTCTCATGCTTGTATGTAGGCGGCGCCCCCACATTAGTAAGATGATACAGATCCGGTGAACTAACTGTAACAACCATGAGAGAAAGAGAAAGTCATTTCGGGTTTTCGAATAAAAAATTCAAATTAAACGATATTGCTCTACATGTAAAAAGCTTTATATCCTAGTAACGTCAGCAAAAATATTAAATAACGACATAAATATTAACGAATGTAATATCACGCGTGTAAAGCCCTAAGACATAAGCTAAGGAGTAGATAGAATGAAACGTAGTCGCATTATAAGACCAACAGAAATATACATCTGTATGTATATATAATTAAAGCACTCCATGACCTCTGTCTGTCCCGTGTGGGGCTTGGCGAGAAGATATGTATGTATGTATATATAATTAATTTACATATAATATTTTCTTACAGACAACATTTCATATAAAATAACAGAAACGGAGAACGAAATAAAACATAACTCAAAATTATTACATAATTTGCATTCTGAAATAATAACTCTAAGACCAACACTCCTACAAGATTAAACGTTCACAGTTGAAATGTCAGAAAATATTGTGCAAATGAATTATTCATATTCATTTAATATCAACAGCATTTACTTCGGCCATTTCATACTCATTCCGTGCACTTCAGTTAGATCACATTCGCGGCAACAAGCTTATATTTCAACTTAATAAACCACGTGCTTCACTAAAAGAGAGAAACGATTAGCGTGTGCTGCTAAGAATTAATAATAATTATTATAGAAGACGATGGTGCTTCTATCTAGGCGATAGTAATGCAAACTACGTGAAAGTTTTAACATCGATGCAATAATAATGGTGTTTCTAAACACAAAAAATGTATTTGACATGAAGGACTGCCACAACAAGTGTAATATGACGCGGTGGTAATTGATGATATTATCGTAAAATTCATATTATAAAGCAGAATTGCGAAACTGCAATTTTTATGGTCTTTTTCTTGGTAGAATTGACAATGTACATATATTAGGCTCAATGGAACCATGGACCGTAGAGGTTACCTCATAGTATGGCACTTTAGTTGTCTTAACCCACGTAATTAATGAGATCGACAAACAACTGATATTTGATAAAAAAAGCATAGCTAATTTTACATATGTTTGACATAAATAAAATAGCGTATCGTTGACTCGCGGAGAATAGTACGAGTTCCTTAGTGTTTCTGAATTTCAGCAGACGAATTATTACCTCTAATATTGTGTGTGTTTCGTGAATACTAACTATGCAAGCATTCGTGTGTTATCAGTTAACTAATAATGAGCATCTTTCCTTTGTTCACCAATATGTGTAGTACTAAAATGTGTACGTCATTATTTATGACATTTTGTTAAATTTTACTTATCGTTGTAAGTAACTCAGTGAAAGAAGGAAACCTGAGGGAATCTGCACACATTAGTTGTTTTTTTTTTTTGTAACTCTACCAAGCTGCTTTTGGCCAGTTTAGCAGCCTATGTATTTAACCTTTTCGTCCTGATAAGAAACCAGTCCCACAGTGGAACGATAAAAATTAATAATAATCATTATCATTAATATCAGTCTGCGTCAGATCCTTGATTGACCATGATGCTAATATTTTCATTTTAATTATTTTTTACACTCATTTATCATCCTTATTTAGTAATTCAGGGGTTGATTAAAACTGGAATATATGTAGCAAATTTCACCGTTTATTATTATATTTTGGGGGTTACATTCATTATCATTCGAACGTAAGAACTAAAAATTCAAGAATAATTTTCGCATGACTCTATCATGAATGTCCATAGCTTTAAACAAAGCCACTACTCTATCAAAAAGGTAGATTTAGAGAAACTGTCGATAAAACAGCGTAGCAATGAATTAAAGCGGTAAACGCGCATACCCACTGCAGAACATCCGCAAGCGTGGAATTTATCAATGTTGGAAGTTTCCAAGCTGTGAAAAGACATTTAGTTCCCGGAGTGCATGTTGATGACAGTTGTCTAAACAACGACTCAGTTGAGTCATGAAATAGGAGAGATTAATGAGACGTGCAATGCCCAACTGCCTTTTTGTGTTCAAAAGAAGTATTTCAGCGGAGGGGGTAGGCAGTGAAGTGTGTACTACCTTTCACCTGTTATGTTATACGTCTCATAGAAGAGGGGGTGAGCCTATTGCCTGACCCTGGGCACGAATCCAGTCTCCGAGCGATTACTAGGAATTTCATGTTAGAAAAGTCTAAAAATGCTTTGTCCGATGCGAGAGTCATACTCAGTTTAAAGCCTTAATACTAGTAAATATGTACATATGTATATAAAAGAGAATATCTTCTACCTATACATTCGAAAGTAATTCTTCCTAAGAACTAAGTTCGTATGTGAAACGTTTAGATCGTTAGCAGAAGTTAACGTTGGTGACAGTCGAGCAAACAACAGCTCGGTTCAGTCTTTAACTGTGAATAATTAATTAGTCGTGAATGAATTTAGCAGAGCTTTTGTAGATGCAAAGCGAGCCGGTTACAGTCTCATGTGTTTGTCTGAGCTAAGTTTGCTCAGCGGGAAATGATTTAGATAAAATTTAACTTCAAGTCTTTTTGTATGACTATCATTCATTTAGTTTCAAAGAATGACATAATTGATTAAATACAATGGGAATGTTAATGGATGCGATGCCGAGGGGATTATTATAGTTATTATAGTTATTTTAATAATTACTATTTTATCTTAGTAGTAGTTCGGAGTCTGGCCCTGTGCACGGTGTATGGTCTCTGTGCCGATACTGGAACCTGAGGGTAACTGATGAAACGTGGGAGTATTCAACCCTCCTCTGCCTACCCCTTCGGGAATTACACGCATGACGTTGGATATTTATTATTTTAGCAATATGAAGTAAGACGGGACGTCAGAAATAGAAGGTAGGTAACAGTGATCCAAAGTAGAAGGCAAGTGTAATTTAGAAACAGATCTATCTGCGGAATCGAGAAATTCAAAGTAAACACTTCTTAAACGGGAAATAGTTTTATCTCCGCGATTCCGACGCGTTCGTTATAAATTAAAAAATGAAATAGCACTCCGCTATTTCTAGGGTAAAATAGAATTTCAAATCGAATAGGATTTGATTAAATTCATGTTTCTTGGATTTAAAACGGTTTGTTTACTCTTTCGTAATTATGAAAACGTTAATACGGTGATAACGCCTGGAGCATACTCCTCCAAGCTGCGACAGTGGGAATTGGCGGAGGTATCGGTTAGGGGTTCATCTATGTGTCAGGTGTTTTAAACTGCTTTTAAGTGTACACATACTCGCTGAATTGGAACTGCTTGCCAGTTGCAAAATAACGGTCAGTTTTCGCCGCGAACTACAAGTTGCAATCGGCGGAAGCTCATGATGAAGGACCTCGTACAGATTCGAAACTAGTCGGACCATCCCGATAAACGTACATGCGTTAAGCCGGTACATATGCATGTATGTGTAAACATGCAAAATAGCAGTCTAGGATTTGTTTTTTTGCATTGACATAACTGTATCGGAACAATAAAGCTTCTAAAATCTTAAACTGTGCCGAATATTAAACACCTTCGTGCGCAATTTTCACAAAGTAATACAGAGCTTATGAATAATTAACGATAGATTAAATATAAGGACGTTGAAGCATTATACATAGATTTTTTTTATAGCTAAGTGTTTTAGTGCCCCAAATATCAGGCCCTGTTTCGTCGCGTCACCTAACAGTCATCATTGTGCTAAGTAATTACTGAACTCTAATTACAATTAAAAATCCATTTCAAAACTGTCTTCGAACGAGCCTGCTGTTTTCTGCCCGTTTAATATTTTGATGGATAGTAGAATCAACGAACTACCACTGGACCACCCCATGGGTAGTTGAAGAAAAAGAAGAATCGAAATTTGTCAAGACAAAAATAATCATGACATGTGTGGATTTTCTGGAATAAAACACATGGTACTGATCGTTAGGGTTACGGCAAAAAGCTGTAAAATTCTTTCGCATTTTTACTATTGAAGTCAACTTGTGTTCATTATAATGAGCCTTGCTTCAAATCCTCAACGTCTGTTCCAATAAGTGTAACGCCGTGAAATACAGTTGAAATAGCGGAAGTTTAAAGAAGGTCGCGTAGACTTGAGAGGACTTGTCTCGGTTACTGCGCCCCGGTGTAATTGGATTGCCATCCAGGAGCACGCGTAATGATATCTCAATAGGAAATAGTTCTGTATCCTCGCCGCTGCGTCCAAGTGTAAATGGAATGAAGAAATCCTGAACAAATTTGCAGCGACGCTTTGAGTTTTGCATTTGGAACTATAAATCATATTGATTAATCTTACATTGAAATACAAAAATTGATTTGTTAATTTTATTATCATTAAAAAAGAAATTGAAATTGAATTGAACAAAAGCAAAAATTATTTTATTGAATCAAATTTAAATATCTTTATTTGATAATAGAATTTTCTTTAGGTTTAGTTATTTAAATGTTACCAAAATCTAAACAAGTAAGCTTCGATGTACGAGTATCTATTTTTACTTTATTAAGATATTTGCTCACGTTAATGGAATAATTTTATGAAAAGAATGATATTAAATTTTTCTTACACTAAAAAGTAGTTTCCTTTAAATCTACTAGACTTTACGAATTGATTCCTAGTATTAAATTACAAAAAAAGTAATGCAGTTTAAAGTTGCTACAGCATCTGCTGGTCGCTGGGCGTTCGTGGGGAGTTCTGGATCCGCCGGGAATCAGTCCGGCTAATGTGGGATTCATCAAGCTCGAACTCGAGAGACTGTAGTAAAGTAAAGGCTGATGTGATGATGATGATGATGATGATGATGATGATGATGATGATGATGATGATGATGATGATGATGATGATGATGTAGTATGGACGTTGCAGTGGTGTAGGCAGACTAAAGTTATTTATAACCGATTTATTTAATAATAAATTGTCAGACGGAGTTCAAGAAAAAAAAAATGGATTGCTTTGTTTTAAAAGTTATGTTTCATTCTAATAACAATTTAATTGTACGACCATCTCCATGTAATCTTTTGATCCGATGTTTTAAAAAAGAAATTTATGCCTGATAACTGTTACCGGAGGTTTAACGATCTGGAGAACACGACGGGGAGCTGCTGGGTTCTAAAGGTCTGGATCCGGACGGATTGGGTCCGATTAGGAGAGGGCTATGTCCAGCAGTAGAAATCGAAAGGCTGATAATGATAATGAAGTAATACTTCAACAACCCTTTATATAACAAACAAGTAATATCTCAAAGAGAAATAACTGATATATTTAGATTGCACATACAAATTGATACTGATGAGAAATCATAAGCACATTCCGTTAATCAACTGTTGAAATACAATCCAGTTCACGTATTCTCTTCACGCCGGTGAACTCATTCGCCGACATCAAAGCTTTCACATTTCACATTAGAAATACTTAATCATCGATAGGATGTTTCAGTTAAATTTATATGAGTTACTATTGAACGAGGTTTATATTTACTAATACTGGAATAAACAGCTTGTCGCTAAATTAAAGGGTAATCACGCAAATTTGAAATATGTGAATGGATTATATATAGCCGTGTGCATTATTATAATAGCAGTGTCATTAATCGTAACTCGGAAAGTTTGAAATCAGCGGGAAAATTTTCAAATAGAGTCAAAATGGTTAATCATGTTACATAAAATACTAGAGGAAATAGAATAAAAGGTAGGGTGGGATGTAGGCAGGATGGCAGAAACCACAGCAAGTAAATACTTTGAATTGAGAACTTTTATTTAATCATGTGACAGCTACAGATTTACAAATTGTTAATTAACAACGAAATCGTATTGGTGAATTGTTACTTTCACCAGCTTGTTATTGCTTCCCGACCCTTTTTATTGTTTAATTGATGGAAATCGATCGTCTCTCAAAATGGGAGGGCTAAGGCCACGCTGGACAAATGCAGGTTGACAGACTACACGCCTAGAACAATTTTTTCCTCATGATGTTTTTCTTCGCCGTAACAGCTAGGTGGTATATTATCTTTAAAAGCATATTCGTAAAAAGGAGCGCGACAGAATTTAAACCGGGGTCTCGGAGTAAGAGGTTGAATTACAAACCAGCTTTAGGCTTAAAAAATACGAAAAATAGTCAAAGCAAAGTAGGGCCGCTTAGTATTAATTCTCACACTACTATATTCATTGTTAATGTGATAAGAGAAATATTTTCTGAGCATCAGCCGCCATCGCATAACTCGTCCCTAGCAGAGGAACTTAGCCAGGGTACAGCCGTATAGTTTACGATAACTCAACATTATATTAATCAGTAATATAACAAGGCCTGGAATCCGAAGTCCTCTTCCTCTCCCTTTGTTTCCCGCTAATGTTATGTCATGCTGTGCGTTATCACGAGTATTTGCATACAAATGTTTTCATACACATACTTCGTAAAGTTGGTTAGTGATGCAACAAGTTTTTATCGATTGTTTTCAAGTATCTAGAAAGGAAAAAAGTAAATAAACTAAAAATACCTTAAAACCATGCTACTGTTCGAATCACACAAGGTGCTCCAAAAGGAATTGATAACTACTACATAAATAAATGTTACTGTGTTTATTTCAGATAGTGTGGTCTGGAACTAAGGATATCCTTTAGCTACTGCGTTGCTGACCTTCTTTCACCTCTTCTATATTTCATGAAAGTCATTATATATCATCATTATCATCAGGCTATCTCAGTCCACTGCTGGACATGAGCCTGCTATACCATACATGCTCGACAATAAAGATACATTTTATCTGGTGACCTTAAAAATGACAGTCATCAGAATTCTATATCAAAAGACTTAGGTAATTAGAATAAATAATAGAAATTGTTCTGCAAATAACAATAAAATTTTTGAAGACGTATCTCATGTTACAGCTATAAATAATGATAAAAATAGGTATAAAATTAATAATATGCAGAGGTCAAGGAAAAACCTCTTAACGGAAGCGAATTCATTTCCTGCATATAACCTTCCCGTTTGTTCTAATTTAGATAAAAAGGCAAATATTCAATCCAATTTTTAACATTATTTATAATGGAATATTTAAATATCCACAAAAAGAATATATCTGACTACTAGTGTGTTCCTTATAAGCTTGACATTTGTACCTGAGTAGTACCATGAAATGTACTATACTTAGTTTCAATCATAATTCGTAAAAGATATTCATATGAAAACTATGGAATATCAATAGTCAACTTACGGAATATTGTTAGTCAACTTATCGATAATCAACTTGCGGAATATCGATAGTCTACTTATCGATATTCCAAAGTATAATGCGTACATCACTAAAGAACGCAAAACAAATTACACAGCAAAAAGGCGTCTGTGGATCTTCGCCAAACACGCTCATAAAAAGCCTGTGCTATTAAACGTAGTCCTGTACACCAGATAGCTAGACATGTTGGAACCTGGTGATAAATGGTAACTACCCGCATTTGTTGTAACTACAATTGCGATAACGCTTTTATTCCCGGGAATTCCAAAGGTAAAGGTTGGAATAAAGCTCAGGAATTCAAGGGTAGTTTTTAATTCAACAAAATAAACAGTGATAATTTCAATGCTGATTAAGAGTTAGTTTTTAAGTACATATTATGACATTGAAGGCGTGAAATTGCGTAGTTGACTCGTATCTGGCGCCAGCAATCTTTGTAAAGAGTGAGGCATTACAGCTTAAGGTCCCAAAGACCTCGTGTTATACGAAGTTTATATCTTTGACTTTTTCGATGATGATGGCTAAAATTAGAGAAAGAAGTAGTAATAATTTTGTATAAAGGACATAGAATCGTTTTTCAGAAAAAAACTTATTTTGAAGTTAAGTGAGATTATCTGATAATCAAAGTTTTTATAAAAAATGTTTTTGGAAAATGTTTTTATAGAAAACTGTGCAATTTTAATAGCATTATATGTATACCTAAATTACTTCTTTTTAGAGTTTCTATCAAGGAGGCGGTTAATGCTAAAGAAGAACATCTCTAGTCGTGGAAAGAGAAAAGCTAATGAAAAATTCTGAAAAACTCATTGGTCTATACTAATCTAGTTCATTCAATTTACAGGAAACGACCTATTTCAGTCCTTGAGAAAATTAACACTAAGATGTAGATAAAATACGAAAAGCGAAACTTTAGCCGCTTGGGAAAATTTGTCAGATTGTAAACTTACTTAATTAACACTTGAATTGACTCGTATATTATATTAAGCCGCTTGCTAAAGATTTTGTAGATGTTGAAACGCGAAATGATACGAACAATTAAAATTATAACGAAGTATCACATAATAAAGCAGGATGTATGCTAATTAAGATATGAAAATGCTAATTAGTAGCTAAAGGTTATTTAAGACAACGCTAAGTGAGAAAACAAATCCAAAATTTAATGATTACTTAATCAATATCAATAATAAGCAGTGATAGCCTAGTGCTTAAAAATTCAGCCCTTCACTCCGGGGGTGCTGGGTTCAAATCCATGGCGCACAACTCTTTCCAAAAGTGCGTTTTAAATTTAAATGTCTTAGCTAACGGTGAAGGAAAACATCATGAGGAAATCTACACACCTTAGAATTAAAAAAAATAATAATAAAATAAAAAAGAAATTTCTAAGGTGTGTGAATTTTGTCTGCTAACCCGCACTTGGCCAGCGGGCAGACTATGGCCTTACCCCTCTCAATCTGAGAGGAGACCCGTATTCCAACAGTGGAATTATAATGGGTCGATTATTATTTTTAATTTTTTTGATCAATATTAACAGAAACATGAAAAGTAACATCCTTATTAGTGGAAGTTTTTTCAGTAGTGAAAAGGCATGTACGTACCTTCTTAAAACAGAGTCATCGTTACGTTTTCTCCTCTTGCCGTTTAATGCGTTTTGAAAACGGCATTTATTAACAAAACGACAAGCACTTAAATAAAAAATATTATAAACTCTGCATCCAAATTTTTGGAAGTAGCAGTTCATTTATGACATCAAATAATCTTTTCAAAATACTAATTATACTTGATCTTTGGTGCAAAGACAGTCTAGTAATTTACAACCAAAGAAAATAGAATAAAGAGATTTTTTAAGCTGAACTTAAAATATACTGAAGAGCCTTCAACCTACATCGAGTAATAGAACACGACCCCAGATAATGTCATCCTTTTTGCTCTGAACTCGAGATTGGCAAATAAGAACATAAAGACTTGTGTAACTAGCTTACTAACAGAAGCATGTCAAGTGGTATCTTATATATCTCCATCTCGTATTCATTAAAATACTTTGATCTCATGTATAAAAGCTTGCAATTTAATAAAAAATGTTGTTTTTTGCGTGGCTATTTAAATTATCGTCAATGTGTCAAGGTTCCCGAGACAGAGAGTATTGGATTTAGTATCAAACTAAAAAACAATTTAAATGTCTATGCAAAGAAGGTATCCTAAGCAGACGACAAAATTAAATTAATTGAAAATAATTGTAAAGGTCGTAAGGGCTACAGATGCTACAGCAAGTGATATATTAGAATTAAAGGAATAATGTTAAAGGACATTTCAATTACGAAACTGTAATGAGCTTAGTGGTCTACTGCTTACTCAAGTGATTTCAGCATAAAATCCTTCATTTATCATTATTTTTTGTCTTGTAACTCTATCAGCATCAGCAATTAACCAAAGCACTCAGCTACATGTATATGTATGCAAATGTATCTCTTAAGAACAGTGATGTAAAGGTAAATTTAGTTGATGATACATGAAGAACATAGAAATTAAGTTCTGTTTCCGCTATTGAATTGCTCACGAAGTGAATCTAATAAACTAACCAAAGCGCTCATAGCACTGAAGTGGATGCAGATTTGGAATGAAATGTAATATTAAGAAAAGTCGCGCGCGGTCGACCGCTGTACGAGGGGCCAGTAGTTAAAATTATTCAGATGGTAACGCATTAGAATCTTTAAACATCTAACATACAGGAAGAACATTAGTTCGTTTCCCGCCAATTCGCTCTAGAACGGCCTCTTGGTGAGGACTCGTGCCCAAATGTTGAATGTGACAAAGATTGTAGTCAGGCATTTTAAGAGATCGGTTAAATACAGTAACATGAAATATAATATCCATTTCTATTTATTATATACATACATTTTCGTGGTCTTAAGAATGCGTACAAAACATGTTTGTTGTAAGAGATTTCAATTTGCAAATTATAATGAGTTCCATATAAATTCCTCGTCGTCTTTTTCATTTCTAGGTAATTTACGAGCAAAGTGTCCTTTAAGTAATTCTATTTCTGGCCACTAGTCACGCTGAAACCTTCATTAATTATGTCTTTTCATTAAGCAGCCGACAGTTGGAAGTCGTTCACTCAACAAAATGCTTCAAAGAATTTCTTTATCCAATTCTGTATCAACTGTGGAAGTTCAATTAGCGTTTTCATGTTCTCCGTTAAGTATTTCCTCTTGCGGTTTTATATCTCATTTGTATTCCGAAATTCATTCAGGGACAACTTCTTGTTCCTATTAGAGGACATCTATATAATATACTAGTACCAATTCGCATCGATGAAAAATTACTATAAAGGTAAAGAATTTGGCTCTGGAAAGAAAGAAATTAATAATTCAATCTTATAATTCAGCGAAGTAATGCTGCCAGTGTTGTTGGGAACCATGCCTCACAAGGAGCTTGTAGATGAACTTTTTGTTTTATAAACATTGATTTTCTTCATTATTACCAGTAGGTCTATTATTAATATTAATTATGTCTAAAAAGAAAAAAAATGACTAGATTGACTATTATGTTTTATTTGGGATTTACTTTCCTAGTCAACAATAATTATGTTTTATATCTACTCGTTTGTGCTTTTCATGATTATTTATATACATAATAATCTACATGATAATAACGTATGATTTCTCTGTATAGCCAACTACTTGTAATTTGGGACCTATACGAAGGTCCTCCTTCATAAGCTCCCGGCGATTGCAGCGAGATAGTGACGAAACTCGAACGAAGCTACTCGACGAACTAGTCGTAATCATAGACAAGTTTGGTGTAATTGTAAAAATATGAATTATGTTTGATGGAGGAAATATTTTATTAAAATATGTCCTTATATAATTATAGTTATTACAAACAGTGACAGTAATATTAAATATTTATAGAAAAAAGAAATGCCACAAATTAAACCTCGTGCAAAATAAATTTTAATGGCAAATGCTAGAGCAAATGAATTTTTTCAAATTAAGTTTCAACAACTCTGTCTAATTATTAAAAAAGGAACTTAGCGCGTTAACGAGCGACGCTTTCATTGAATACAATTTTTCTCTTAAATTTTTTTTTCCCGTTGCACTTAGATTTAATGTGGCAAATATCTATGTTGTTTTTATATGTAATTAGTGAGTGATTTAATTATTAATAATACAACATTTCTGGCTTCATTACACACTAGTACTCATATTATTTTATTGGGTGTTCTGGAAACACAAAATTTAATTTACTAACTACATAATTGTTATAATTTAATTTACTAACTTCATAATTGTTATATTTATTTCATTATTCATTCATCAATTAGTTATTCCGTCATTTATTTTACATCATACAAAATATTTGTATGAGTACAAGTACTTCTGCAGTATCGAGTTGTAATAAAGTACGAGAAAGTATCACCTAAATGTACAGGTTTATCTGCCCACATACATATCGTATGTAGTTATAGCTACGAGTATATGTAGCTTATCAAGGACCGGTAACCATAATAAGTGCTTCGTCTACCTTACTATTAAATGTCTCCGCCCCAACCTCAGTGCAAGCGGCGGGAGCGCATGTGGAAGGACCTCGTACAGGTCCGAAACCGAGTGAGTTAAGCCGTTACATATATAATCATGCTTCGTCTACGTTTGGACCAATTGGACGCATGTGGAGTCCATCTCAGGCTACTTAGTTGATGATCATTAATTTAATAAAATTCAACGGCATTCAATTTAATAGAGCTTATACTATTATAAGCATTTTAATAAAAAAATTTAATCCGGTTTTTTCTGTTAACACGATACAATAAGTTGAACTTGTTCCTTAATAAACATGGAATTATTAGGATTCATGATTTTCTTGCCCTATTCCAATATAAATTATTGTCGGAGTTGTGATTTTTCTCACAGTCTTCCTTATTAACTGCCAAGATTAATAACAGTAAATTATAAATTTATAGTTAAATATCTTTCGCTTGGTTTACACACAACCCTTGTACATACAGTTTAATATAAATCGATATAGCCATTTTCGATTACAATATAACTTATTTTGGTCATCATCATCATCATCAGCCTATCTTAGTCCATTGCTGGACATAGGTCTCCCCTAAAAGAGCGTTTGTGCCCGTAATCTCCATGCTGGGCATGCGGGTTGGACATCGCAGGGCACGGCTTTTCAACCGCCGACGCTGCTGCCCGTCGACGGCCAGGGCATTTAGCCGTGCCTATTTAGGCTGCGCTATACCGCAATCAGCCGGTCACCAGAGCCTCGCCAGTTATAGCAGGGTGTACCACGTGCAGGTGAGGTTGGCTTGGGTTCCTGAGATGGTGGTTGGAACCCCTTACAGCCCTTACACAACTGTAAATTAGATATTATATTTTCGTTCATCCGTATTTAAGCAGTTCACTAGTCATGGAGTACGAGAGTGAGTTTAAAAAGTGCAGCCCCATATGCCCATTTCGCTCATTTAAATGTACGAGTAGCACAGGGCTGAACGCTCCCCTCGATCATAGCCCGAAGTGCGACGTGTATGCGAACGAATGGAATGCGATATTGACGGTATGACTGAAGTTCTGCGAGAATCCTGTCGGTCTAATTGGTATAAGTACTATTTGAAATCAAATCAATAAATAATTCAGCAACAGCTACGTTATACTCGTATATTTCAATGCACCTTCCCGACATACTAGGATTCTCACATTTGATTACTCTAAAACTGTAAGGATATAGAGCGTTATTTTGAAGGTGGTATAGAAAACGAATTTTATTTAGATGACAACTATATAGGCAGGCGAGTTCGTATGGCGCTCGTTGGCCCACGCGGTCGTCCACAACGCGCTGGGTAACGACGCGCCGCTGCTCTCCAACTTTATCTAAATACTCGAGTAGAGCAGAGCGGATTTTGATAGTATCTTAAGTAGGACTTTACCGCATTTCAATAAAGTCTATTCTTGGATTTTAAATATTTTATGACTGCGGCCGAGCACCCTCTAGTCATAAAACAATAGCAATATAAAAATAAAAAAAAGCATAACATCACGCCTGTAATCCCCGGAGGGGTACGCAGAGTATTGTGTTATACTACCACGTTTCACTAGTTGCGTTTGCGTCCTATGAAACAGGTGGTGAGTTATTGCCATACACCGGGCACACATCCAGATTCCGAGTCACTACTAGAAATTCTAAATTAGAAAAATCTAACAGTACCCGAACCGACATTTGAACCCAGGACCTCTCGATGGGTAGTCGCGCTTGCAACCACTCGAACAAAGAGGCAGTCAAATGTAAAATGTCAGTGTAAAGATAGATTTTATTAAAATGCGCTAGTTATATTTTAATTGCGAATAAAATCCGCCACGCTCTTCGACCCAGTTATGAAAAAGATCCTTACATTCTCTTTAATACACTCCTCTTACTCGTGTCGGTCTCATCTCCAGTCTTTCGCACATTGAGATTGGTCAGCTACCTGAGATCTCGTATCTACGCGCGGAGATATTTTCATTATATAATAAATAATAAAATATATGTAATACTATTACGTAAAATCTATCTTCGCGGAGTGTTCGTAATTACGAAGTACTCATAACACTGAACCTAAACTAACATGTGGCCGAAGTTCCGTGCGTAACGGCCCCACATTACATTAGTTAACTTTAGCGTAGCGTTACTCAACGCGGGGAGTCAATTGTTATAGTGTGTTAATAGCTTGTTATTAACGTAAGCAGCAGCCGTAGCAGTGATAGCCTAGTGGTTAAGAATTCAGCCCCTCACTCCGGGGGTGACGGGTTCAAACCCATGGCGCGCACCT
>DWMG01001835.1:0-14331 GCA_018244855.1 Elbella merops | reverse complement strand
TGTATCTATGTGTGTATCTATGTGTGTATCTATGTGTGTATCTATGTGTGTATCTATGTGTGTATCTATGTGTGTATCTATGTGTGTATGTATGTGTGTATATACGTATTTATCTATGAAACTTTACCTATAACTTTTTTCATTCATTCTTCGATATCATGATGATTGGATTAATAAATAGTCAGCTCGGTAGTTTGTTGATTTAAAACAGCTAATTTTATAATAAATACCCCAAATCCGTACGATAACAAAGAAAGGTTTCTCTATTGCATTGGTGTTTATGATTAAAAAGTTATTGGTGGTTGTTTACCACCACACCCTTCACGCACTAAAAAGATATACAAGCCTACCAGCGCCCTCCGAATAGGACACTAAAATCACCCGAAGCAGCTGAATAATATTTTATTTTATATTAAAGTGCATGGTAAGCAGTCAGACAGCCAATCTGACGGTAAATAGGAATTGTCGACATAAACATAAGCAGAATCAAAGGATATGTTATATCTTACGCCATTATAAGAAACAGAAACATTTTGAAAAGTGAAGGGCTATTGGGCTTCATGCCCATCTTGCGGACAACAACAATACATTCAAAACGTTATTCATAAAATGATTTACAAGGTGCACCTAAGATTCTATTAAGTTAGTTCTCGAAAGTTCTTGGTTGCACTTATATTTCCAAAATACGTTTTTGGGTAAAGAAGGTAGAATTATCCACAGTATTTCTGTTACTTGAAGAGATATCACAGTTGAAGCTATCCCTATTAGTATGCTTGGAATACTTGGCTTGCTATGTACCGGCTCGAAAGGCCCTCAAGGTTAGTAAGGGAAGGCTCTATTTGAGGCTATGCACAGATGTTTATGCACAGTGAACACTTTACATCAGACGGTCTGCGTACCTCTTTGCTCTTTTTTACTTTTTGTTGTTAGTGTTTTTTGTTCCTCTTTTGCCAACTTTTGTTACTTTTTTGAACTAGTTTACGCATTTTTTATTGTTGTTTTTTTTTATAATAAATTACTTTTTTCTTGAGTTTCACGCTTGTTTACTGTGGGTAACCGGTGGTTACCGTTAACTAAGAAAAAAGACACGAGTTTAAAATATATATAGTACTTACTATAATTTTTGTGAACAACTTAATTATTTGTTAAATTGACGTCCCGTACTTCATAGTTCATAACGCTTGATTGTCAAGTATCTCCACATATTTTCCTGCACCCACTTGCCCAATAGTGGGACGCAACTATACACAACACAGACCATAAAAATGATGAACATGCAAGATCAAATAAAAGAAAGCGGGAACTTTTTTACGCGCCCATAAAATATTGTATGTGCAATAAAAAAGCATTTAAAATCTTTAATTTACGACTCATTCGTTCTTTGTTCGACTATTCGAAAATCGTGGTCATCGCCGTTATTGATATGAATAAAAAACATATTTTTTTTATTTACGCAGTACATCGATTTACTCTCCACTATGATCGAGCTTTTATCGTTCCACTGTTGAACACAGGTCTCCTCACAGAATGAGAAGTGTTAAGCTGCATTGTTAAAACAGGAGTAAATTCATGTAACAAAAAAAAAACTTTGTAAAGCATAAAATTAAAAGCCTATATATGTAATAGCTAAGCCGAATTATTTTTTATTCTGGCACTATCAAATTTATTAGCCGTCGATCTACTGTAGCTGCGAGCGCGAATCAGTGCGATACTACCGTCGTGGTCGTGCATAAATTTCTCCAGCAGCGATCTCTAGGCGCGCTAACATTACATATTTATTATTCAAAACGCTTTTTATACATGACGTCGCCAAACCTTACCGCACATACGCGGCACACATGCGCGCGGTCCCACGCCACGCGGCGACATGTGGTATTTTATTGCAAAATGTTTGACTTGAAAAATAAACTCTCGCAGCGCCCGTACATTGATTGATCAAAAACAAAGGGGAGATAACATCGCAAAGACGTCACTCTGTAGGGTTGAGAATGAAGTGTGTGATTTTTCTCCGAGTTATGCTGATACGAGTATGCAATTCGCAATCAACTATCGAACAATGTTTTATGTAGCCTAAGCTCTGCCTACCTCTATATATGTAAAAAAAAATATATTTATATTTCTCAAAAATAGGCACAGACTAAAGATTTTCATTGACTAAAGTACTAGCAACATCTTGCGCCTCTCCTACGTTCATTGCTGTAGTCAAATTTTGCCGTCTATTAAATATGCTATTGACCTGTCGTGATCCTATGAAGTCTCTATGATTTGATGGAACGATGTGAATGCTTGTGTCTTGTATGTTTTCTTGTTATCTCTAGGTATGACGCTACATATATTCTAAAATTAACATACAATATGATCTTCAAATTAATGCTCCCGCAGACTAAATTAGGAGTCACACAATCACACATTCAGGGGCCAGCAATATACATCAATGGACGGCCATTTCTGCTTCAAGTTCCAAAAATCAGATAATCTGCATGTACACAAGCCCTGAACGTTTTAAATAGCTCATTTCTCAAGGTTGTCTCATGTCTCAAAGATAAATATATGAAATATTTCAGTAGTGATAGTCTAACGGTTTAGACGTTCGCCTGCCACTCTGTCGGGGTTCAATATATAGCTTCACAAACTTATATGCAAATTCGAATATTATTTGATGTAACAATGCAGAATAACATTTCGAGAAAGCATACAAGGTACTAAGGTTATTTAAAATATTTTCTACGTCATATAATGTCATCTAATACCTAATTATAATTAATATGGCTAACTGCGGCTTTAACGATTCATTCGAAGAGATCCGTGTGGTACTGTGAAAGAATAAAAGGGTGATAATAATCATAAAAAACTAGGTTACGTTATGAAATAAAACAGTCGAAATAATGAAGAGAATAATATTCAAAGTAACACTTTATATAAACACTGGTTCAGTGCAGCAGAATTAAAGTATTCTATATTTATTATGAACACATGTGTTGGACATTGGCTCCACGCGGGAGAGAACACTGGTGGCTGCCTCGTTTATTTCAGTGCTCATATTATTGTAATTGCTAATTGGGTTAATATATTGTAAACATTATTATTACATTAAAATTGATATTATCTGACGGTTCTGCGCTTAATTGGGCACGCTTGGGCACCTGAGTGTGTGTGAGAGAGACGAATGTGGAAGAAGCATGACAGGTCTGTAAGGATACAGGATATTTGACATCTCCGTGCTCTCTGTTTATCCTGTGATGGCGTAATGCCGCATAATTTGCAAATACGTTTAATCAGCGAACACGGGTACGTTAAGGGTTGTAAATCAGATTCCGTTGCAAGGTATATTTGAGTGATAAGCACGATTTGTTTTGTGCGACTGTAAAATTATCTAATGAAGTGTATATATAAATATATGTTTGTAAGTTGCTTTGCTATCACGGCACAGGTCCTATGTAGTTTGGGAAAAATGACAGTTTGTTAGTCCTTGTCCTAAGATATTATTGTTATTCATGTAATACCAATTAACGACTGAAATACTTTGCAATTATCAACTATAAGCAGCTGTTAATATTATTGCAAAATCAGTCTGTCTAATTATATGATTTAACAATCTGATCGTTCCAAAGTTGTTACTAGTTCCCATGACTAACCGTTAAACTATAGTCTAGCACACTAAATACTGGTTGATTAACATTTTTTTTTTTACAAATATATGACAGGTTGGCGTTTGGCTACGATCCCGTAGAGCAAATATGTTCAATATAGACCATGTAAACTTACAAATAGCTTATTCACCCTTGTCTTGTCAGGTTATATTTACTAAGGAATATGAAGAGAAAGTTCTAGAACATCAGCAACTGAAGTAAGCAGTTTTTGTACCAATTTTTTTTTCTCATAGCTGTTACAAATGTCTTCACAATGTTCATAACTTTGACAAAGTCAAAGCGCCGGAGAGAATTAGACAGGCAGAGTTGAAGGCTGAATTGTAAACCGCTAGACTAGAACACTAAGGTGACTTCTGTAAAATTAACAACAATATATTTTTACTTCTGAGCATAACGCTCCAAGTGTTAGAATTAAATTTGTACTGTATTTGAACTACTTGTTCAGTAAAAATGTATCGGTCCCAAAAGAAGCATGAGGGTAAGTAAACTACGTCGTTTAACTACATATAATCATTTATTCATATTCAATACAATTTATTCATATTGCAGACCTTTGGGAACTGTAAACAAAAAATATATCGATGGAATTTTATCCAGGTGACTGGATTGTTCACCTCTATTTAAAATATTTTTTAAATATCATTAAAACTATATAGGTTACAGTAATAATAAATGAATGTTCTGATATCTCTGAAACATAAGAAACACTAAGATCAAAAGCATATATTCCGTTAATGTCGCTGAGAATTGAACCAGGATCTTCGGCGAATGGACATCGTAAACAATGTGCCAAATCGGTTAATTAAGAAACCCGTGTCTCAAATTTCGAGCATATTATCTCCTAGACACGACCAACGCGACCATTCCAGCACGTGTTCTACCAGTTGTCATTGCCTTCGCCATGTGTGTCGTCTATTTTGAGGAAACACCATAAAATTGCGGACACATTTTTTTAATTATACGCTTGTATATTTTATTGCTTTGTCTACATTTTAATAGATTTTAAAAGACGTTAAAATTCCGGCTTCGACTAATTACATGGAAACAATATAATGTAATAATCTTAAACGACGAAATGCGGCTAAATATAGTATAAAACATAAAATGGAAAACGATTGTTAATTTGAAATATACAAAATCTATTCATTTCGACCTTAAACCACCGTAACTATAATAAGCCTAGCCTATAATAAGCCTAACTAATAAGCCTAGGCGCATTATTGATACAAATAGGTGATAATCCTACTAATCATCGCAATAACAAATAAAAGTTTAGAATCTTAAATATCCGATACACATTTTATAAATTCTGTAAATTTGACGCCAGAAATGAATTAGAGTGATAGTTTATGTAACATTAATCATGAAGCCACAAGTTATATTAATGTTCAGAAATAACCTGACTATAAATAACCTAACATTAACAAGGATTCGGAAGCTACTGTCATTAAATAATGGCGTAGTCAGCAAAAACAAGATACCTTACTAATATTGATGTTAAAGTATTCAAATCTTTGGCGCCGATGCTACCGCTACTACGCTGACTCCTACTCAATTGCTAACAAGATAAAGAAATAACGATACTGATTAAAAAATTAACGTCGAATAAATTCCCAGTACTCCCGTTTTCAACCACACATACGCAAACCCGTTCTGCGTGTACACTATCATACTTCGAAATATACAATCTACAGGTCGTGTATGCTCCATTCATTTTAATTTTATCATCGGACCGGCAGCGGATGTACATCCTGCAAGGCTTCGGAACCGGTCCACAGCGGTTTCTGCGCTTTTTTGTTATCCAACCACCCGTCTCCTTAAAAGCCTTCGATAAAGTTCCCACGAAACTAGTGTTATTATTGCAAATTTATTAACAAATTAGCATTTGTTAATCGAAACTTCGCTCGACAGCGAGCCGTGTGGATAATTTCGCCGTTTTGAAGGAAACTATTTGTATAATTGTTTTGGGACGTCAAAACTAGTCAGTTACTATGTGTATAGTTTTAAGTGTTTGCGGAAATATTAAAAGTAAAAGTTAGCTTTCTTGTTGAAAACAGTGCAAAAGCTTTCTAAATGACCATTTGCTAGCCATCGGATGGCCTGCTCTTTGCTCATAGATTTACTAGACTCCACACATCGTCAGATGGAACAGGCATTCTCCATAAAATCGGAGACAAATACACAGATAACCCAACTTGCAGTATTATCGCGCCTATTGTGTAGTGTAGATACAAAAGCAGCGTTTCTGTAATAGCAGACGTAAGGTTAGATCAGGTCTTTGATGTGAAGAACCTTAAACATACATTTACCAAATTTAAACAATAACAGTGGACTTGAAAGTCATTAGCAAATAAACAATTTTACTCTATATAGGCTCAACTCAACAATAGGGTATACGGGTAGACTCAACATAATAGGTTAGGTATTGGAAACTAAAAGAAAAGAATTAACTATTAATATTAGATGTTGTTATAGATATTAAGACTTGTTCTGCATAATTAGTGGTCCCCAATTTCGATACACATATATGTAGGCATGGTGGAGTTTTTAAAACGTGGGCGTCAACCGTTATCTCGCCGTGTGGCTCTGTGGAGTATAATCAACGTTTATCGGAGGCAGATCAAGTTACTAATGTAACTGTGATATTTGAACGTTAACTTTATAATTGTCGTCATATTTTATATCATACTGAACTATAAGGATTTTAAGAAAGTTTTACTTAGGATTTTAGGCAATTAATTCCCTAATAATAGATAAGCGTCGAACAGTTTTATATGCAAATATGACCCTTTTTATTATCGAGTTATCAATTTG
This sequence comes from Elbella merops, assembly GCA_018244855.1. Taxonomy (NCBI): domain Eukaryota; kingdom Metazoa; phylum Arthropoda; class Insecta; order Lepidoptera; family Hesperiidae; genus Elbella; species Elbella merops. Next base: position 7,867 of record DWMG01001835.1, on the reverse strand, counting down.
AAATTAAAACCTATAGTATCTGTGTTTATTATGAATATGTTGTTAAATATATATTTTAGAAGAAAAAACGAGATAGTTCCTTCCATCAAAATCACTTCGCAGGTCAAATACGAACTTGATGTGCCGCCCATTCGATTTATTGAATGCAAAAACAGATGGGGCTGTAACACTCAACAATACATTGCGCTAGATTTTTAATAAAATAGCAGAAAATCTAGATCATTCTGCGCCATCAAACGAGATTTTCAGCCAGTAATTAGAACCACGTAACCTTGGACACAAACAAAATTATATTTTGCCTCCAATTGTGTGAAGTATTTTTTTCTTTGTTCTCTCTCTCTCTATCAATAAATGCACTAATGAAAGAAAAATAATGTATCAAATTTTAATAAATAATATCAAATTATTTCAGTCATACTTAACCACTGAAAAGTTTCTGTCATACAATTAATGCACCCTTCTTTCGTATATCGAAATCATGCACGTGTGCTAATACAAACACATTATAATAAAGTCAATAAGTTTCTACGTAAGTTCGACGTACAGCATATACTCGTTACCCTTATTGGAAGGTATGAGATGCATTTTATATTTAATTGCGTACAGAAGCGTACAATTTGCTCGCGGATCGTTATGAAGCGTTCCGACATTTGCTAGGTAAATATATGTATATATAGTTGAAATGAAATCCTACACCAGCGAATCACACGTTCAACTCACTCACAAATGATTCATAGTTAAAATAGAACGAATGTATTTATGAGTGTGTAACGAATTTGAAGTTAACCGAATATTTGCATTTCCGTTTTGGTGTTTAATTTTATTTGTGGTAATGACGTCACGGTGTCTTCTTCATCATCAACCTTTGCTTCGCAATACTGTTAGACACAAGAGTATTTTCGGAAAGAGATGGATTAAGATCATAGTGCCTTAGATTTATCACAAGCAGACTTCACACGCTTTACAGATGTAAAAATCTTTATATATTCATCATCCACGTCAGCCTGCAGATTTCTAGAGACTGGACATAGCCCTCCCCTAATCGGCACCACTCCTTCCGATCCTGGGCCTTCTGAAACCAGCAGCTTCCCACTGTCTTTTTCAGGTCGTTAGACCACCTGGCAGCAGGTTCATACATACATATATTCGATTTCATACATATATTCCATCTTTATATATTACACGAGTGCAATGATCTCTATATATTATACCCATGTGTATAAATAGCTAATATATACTGTGCTAATCCTAGTATTTAGTAAATGAAAGAACAAAATGGAAATATATTATAGCAAGTTTTTACCCAGCGGCTCTTTTCGCGCGGAAACTTAAATAATTTCTTCGCAATCTTTCTTAGGTTACAACTGTCATTATCCAACTTTAAGGGTTGATTTGGGAAAGTATTTGAACTAGGGCTCTTACTCGCGGCTAATGCTATCTCAACATCCAATCTATTCAGCGTTTTTGAAGGAAAGGATGTTACAAAATACACAAATTTCATAATCACCTTATATTATTATTATAAGTGCATATAAGAGGAAGGTCTTATTCATATATTTGTCACTTTTTCCACTATTCAAAATACTTTTCCTTTGCTTTCATTTCTAAAGACCGAAGCATCGGAGTCAGATTGTTATTTTTATTCAAATTAGGAATCCGTAATATCCACTAAATACAAATTATAAGTAAATGTACGTTTTTCTAGAATTTTCCATTGAAATTTACTAGTAGGTATACTTCCTTTCAAATTCGAATAAAAAGCGAATGTTCAAATACGTAGCGATATGAATTGAACTGACAGGAGTAAAACGTGATGCTCAGTTAATGCGCTAAAAATGGCGTAAAAAAATTAACCCGGGGACCCGGTTACTGTCAATAAAAAATTGACGCGCGTTGACAGTTGGCGTCGTCAGCGCGGTGTGGGACCAATATGATGTTGTCTTGCGTTTTTAACAGATTGTTTAAAATTATTTAGGGACAAGTACATCTATGTATTTATACATAGAATGTATATGTAATAAATAGGATCGGATGCGAGTTATCCCAATGATATGTATAGCTCGTGCCAACACGAAGTTTAGAATAGTCCTCGAAAGCAGAACTTTCAGGCCGGTCGGTGTTTTACTCCAAATAAATTTCCATTCGAATTGAAAATTAATACAGGAGCAGGTATATTAGAAACATGTTCGGTATTATGAATACGGGAACTAACCAGGTTTTATTATTTATCGACTTACAACCAATATGTAAAATTAAATGGGCAGCAATAGATGTACAAAATTTCCGTAATTGTGTCCGGTGACAAATATGTAGATTAATTATTCTGTTCTTACTGATGTTGATACCTGTTCGGGAAAGGTAACATATTTCCTTTATATACATAAGCACACCACATATATGCACATACCAAATGTATAATACAGGAAAATTCTTAAGTATTTACAGTATTAGGTATAAATCGAATAGCATTATCCTTGATATAAGGAAAAAATAAAATAAAAAAATAAGGACTGTGCAGTAATTTCGAGGAGAACTGTAATGAAAAGTTCACAACGTTGGTACTGTAATAAATGGATATTTCTAGAATCATCGAATTAGTTATTAAAAAAGTTAAATTCGTTTTGCGTTCCGACTTAAGTTTGTCGGAGGGTAGAAACGCACGTTTGTGTGACTTCATAGAGCATTATTATATGTATTTTAATCTAAAACTTATTGGGTCTGTATGATTTAATGGCATTTATGATTAAAATACGTTGTCTTGCAAGTCAGTTTGCTATTTGTACAATGTAAATTAATTTAAAACGATAATATATATAAATTAAAAATAATTTTAGAAACCGATATATTGAATTTACTTTAAGGAGTCTTTTAAGTATTTTCTTCAATACCCTATGTATTGAAATAATCATATTATATCATATTAATCAATATTCGGAAGCCAAGTTACGTGTTGCTAAACTCGTTACCAAACATCACTTCTTCATAACTTATACGTTATCAAACAATATGTTTAATTGTTGTTTGCATTACGTTACCGACCCCTTAATTAAAATGCAACTAAATTAATTAAACACTAAAGAAACAACAAAACAAAATACAGAAGAGATGTAAAAATATTAAATTTTAATTAAATTATTACATTTAATTACGCTGTGATCTTTCTAATTTACGTTTTGTGAGAGAAAATAAAATCTCTAGTGAACTTTTAATTTATATCTCTCGAAGAACAAAGCCAGAGTTAATTAAATTAGTTTTTAGATTCCTCATTAGTCCTAACTGTCAAAGAACCTATTGTCTGCTCACCGTTAATTATACCGTACTAACTATAGTTATTTTTACTCAGTTATTGCAAACGAACAGTGTTTATGTGTGTAGGTAGGATAATAATAAAAAAGTAATTGGATTTGAGCACTACGTTTTTGGTTAACTGATTAAATACACCGGATTTAAAATTAACATATCAGGTCGATCGAAATTTTTCTCATTGAAAACATGATATTAAAAAGCGATCCCACGAAACCTGTATCGGCGGAAATCGGGTCTACTCGAACTGGTTACCGAAAACCGGCTTGGAGGCTTCCATTCATAAAAATGTACACACCATTCACTGACACCATCACATCACTGTAATCCAGGTAAACAAAAATAAAAATCGAACCACCGAGCGAGACAGAAATACTTTATCTCTCGATCCACAGGTGTGCGGCCGCGACGCGTATGACGTCCGAACACGACGGCAGCTCGGAGCGTAATGCTGGCTGGGGTGAGACGCGCAGGGAGGGGATGTGATCAGTACGGCCCGGGAGCCTGCGTAGCTCCATTCGCGTAGCGGCTACGTTGCTACGGACACGCTACGTTTATCGGCTACGGCCATGTTTGACTTGAAGAAACTATTTAATCTGAATTCCGAATTGATACATACATTACTTTTAAAGACGGGATACTTGCATAAACAAAGTTTACTTTAAAAACAGAACAATCGTTATACATAACACTGTATGCTTTTTAGCAGGCTTTATTATTTTGTTCTCTTTCCATTATGAAGGCTACGTAATACAAACGTTTTTATGCCATGATGCTTATCATGTACTTCATAGGTAATATTGTTAACTAAATTTTGATAATAAATTAATAATTTCACTGGTATAGTATGATCTTCACGTAAAATTGATGCGTTGTCTGTTAAATCTGTTACTTAAAAAATGATGTATAAACTTTTAATGCAGTATAATGAATGGCTTTTTCATTACGTAGTCGTTCATTATTCAATAGGTTCATTGATTTTTAGAATCATATGGCGGCCATGCTTCTCTAGTTACGGTTTGTGTGGAATAAGAGTATATAATAATCCAAAAACATCTCAACAGAACTAGCCTAAGGACGTACCGTGTAATGAACAACTGTATCCACTTTCCGTTGTTCTTAGATTACAACGACTTGAAGCTAAAATACTAGACCTTTCAAACTAACAATATAACGGTAATTATAGTCATCTGAACGCTCTTTGTGACCACTAGTAATCCTGCATGGTGACTACATTGAAATTTAACGTCTATAAATAAAAAAGGGTATAAATTTGAACAACGTCAATTGCAGTCAACATTTTTTGATCCATTAGCCTTACCGCCATTTTGACTATAGGTCGTGTCTTTTTAAAATGCACGATATTTTTGATATAACTCATTTATGCAGCCGGTGATATTTTGACACGTTCACTGGAATTGCCATTTTGTCCTTATGCGTTATATCACATTATAAAACACTGCAAAATTGTGCCCTACTGCTAGGTCTTTCGCCGCGACTCGGGAAATCTGGAGCATGCAAAATCATCAGTCCAGTGTATGATGCTAGTCCAGTGTGGATTGTAAAAGAAATGCTTAGTGACTAACCCCTCTTTTGTTTGCAAACCTTCCATAAGTCCTCAGATAAGGGTTAAATACTTTAACCTAACTACGTGTAATTACAAAGTCTTACATATCACAATAATAGTTCTAATATATAATTATTGACTTTAAAACATCTGAGGCTAAAAGGCTACCGCTCCCAATGTTTCTACTTTACAGATCGACTTTCTAAATCATGTCGGTACTACGTTTCTTAGGCCATTGAAATTCAATTAGGATTTTATACGCGACTACCCTCAGTATACGTTATATGCTTTCGTGATTTCTTAATCTTTCGAAATTGAAATATGATTTTATAAGCGACTACCTTCTTTGTACATTTTTATTTACATGTTACTATAAGAAATGGTCAATTACATAACAGTAACAGAAATATTACATTAGTTCCTCATCACAAATTATAATCGTTCTATTTCTAGACGTAGGTGTCCTCTCACGATTACAAGGAATCAGACCAATGTTTACCACGCTGCCCAATTCTTAACATGCAGACAGCATAGGCCTAAAAAGCGTCAAATTAAAAACTTGATTATATGTAACATTATAAAAACGTAACTTCACGCCTGTAATCCCCGAAGAGGTAGGCAGAGGAATGCAGAACACTCCCACATTTCACCGTTTACGTTTACATCCCACTATGTAATAGGTGGTGAGCCTATTGCCATGCATCGGGCACATATCCGGACTTCGAACCACTACTAGAAAATCTAAATTAGAAAATTTGTAGTGTTCGACCCGGGAAATGAACCCGGGACCTCCCGATCGGCAGGCGCACTTGCAACCAACACGACCAACGAGGCAGTCAAAATGTAACATTATAACACGATTAAACATTATAACATGATTTTGAAAAAAGTTATCTAGTGCCGGGATTCGAACCCGCAACTGGCAGGCCCAAACAGGAACGCTGCAATGGAAATTAGTAGGCTAGTATTATCCTCACTTACATTGATACTCAGCTTAATTTAATTAGAAGCAAACGAAAATGTCAGGTATTTTGGGCATGTTGACCTTTTAACCTTCGACACTGGGAGGGCAAGCGTAATACCGTAAATAAGCGTAAATTAAGAAACTCGTAGAGAGAAAATATCATTAGTAAATATTATCTGTTTGAATTTATTTTTGGCAATCCGATGAATTAGTATTAATAGCATCCACGAAAATATTACTTTATTTTTGTTATATTTTTAACCTTACCAGACCAATTAACGTCAAGCCAGACAATCGGGGTAAGTGGTAAAAATTTTATTTATTTTTATACCAACATAAGAGACGTTGCCAATGTACTGCGGTTTTGAAGACGAGTTCCGTTTGTAATGTTCAGAGAGTTATGTTTTGATGAAACATTTGTTGTTTTGTGTAACAGTGTTATTATGAAAATGGCTAAGAAAGTATCGCTTTTTTTTGTACCAATGTACTTGATTTTGTATATGTCACATTCACTAATTTTGTTAAAAGTATGTATACTGAGATGTTAAATTAATTAGAGTAAAATAAATTCAGTAACTGCTTATCGAGAGATCCTAGATCCAATTCCCGGGTTGGGTCCTATAGGATTTTTCTAATTTAGGTTTTTCACTAGTGGCTTGGTGTCTCGATCTGTGTCCGATGTATGGCAGTAGGTTCACTACCTGTTCCATGGTAACACGTATGCATAACTGATGAAACGTGTCAGTTTGCTACACTCCTCTGCCCAACCCTTCGGAGAATAAAAGCTTAGTGTTAAGTTTTATTTAAATTTTAAAATTCGAATTCGTTCTAGAATATCAAACCCAAATCCAAAAATAGTTAAATACTTCCCGAAAATAAAAAGAGTGAGCTACCACATTGAACTTCCAAAACGCCACTGAAACCAATAAAGGGATAACAGACACAAAACACCTGTGCATCGCACAGATTAAAAAAAGTAAAGACCAAAACCTCTCGAAATCTAATGGGCTTTAACAACATTAAGTTTTCGGGTGGACACCAAAATGTCAAACTAATGTCGACCTTATTGTTTAGAAATTAAGGTACACTAGAGATTTCTTGCACATCCCGCAGTGGACATGGTTGATACCAAAAAAACGGGTATCGAAAAAACATAAACGGGTTCCGTGTGAACAAAAAAACCCGGTCAAGATGCTACTCTTACTACCTTTCGACTCTTTTTTTTTGTTTACGACGTAATTTATCAGTAGTTCGGTGATATAAACAGATTTCGTATCTCGTATTTATTGATATGGGCTTGTTGTTTTTTGTTGCTGACAAATTTGTTGTTGACAAATGAATGTTTTTGTTGTATACGCGACTTATGTTTACTTTGGGCCCACGTGTTGCTTTCGAGGTAGACGGGATACTGGATTCGCTTTGTTGATTTCCCTTTCGATTTTGGATATTCTCAACCGTGTGTCATGGGAAATCCATAAATGTTATTTCGGTTCACTAAGCCGTATAATATATATTTTTTTCCCAAAAACGAATAACGTACAAAGCAGCTATTTCTTTTTGGCTGTTTTGCCGTTCTGAAAGTGTACTATATGTATTAAAAACAACAACACTTTGAAGATATAACTATGAAGAAATATAAATAAAATACCAATAAACATTTATAATGTTGAGGTGCTAATTTTATTCTTACTAAATATATAATCTATGGCCCCTATTTTCATCATCCATCATCATCATCAGCCCTATTATCATTCTACTGTTGGACGCGACTCCCATGTCGGTATGAAGGGTTAAAGTTCAAGCCTAAATAAAAGCCATTCTCCACCCATAACATGGCAACTGCTAATGCAACGTCTGAACAATTATTAACGGTCTGATACGAGGTAAACTTAACAATTCTTATCAAGCCAACCTCACCTGCACGTGGTGCACACTGCTATAACAGACGAGACTCTTGCGACCGGCTGATTGCGGTATAGCGCAGCCTAAATAGGCACGGCTAAATGCCCTGGCCGCCGACGGGCAACAGCGTC
>DWMG01001834.1:0-14333 GCA_018244855.1 Elbella merops | reverse complement strand
AAACGCGGTCTCCACTCCAGAGCATGACTGTGTACTCCAACGGTTATCGGTTCTGCGACAGATGTGACCAGTCCACTGCCACTTCAGTTTGCTAATCCTTCGGGCTATGTCGATATCTTTTAACTATTTCTTTGAAATATATATTTATTACAAAACATCATAAAAATTTATTATTCCATTATTGAACACAGATGTTGTTTCAAAATGAGAAAGGATAAGACCATAGTGGGCCCGTTACTCAAATACGTGTTAGCAAACTTTACATGCTTTAGAGAATATTATGGAGAACTCTATATGTCTCTGTGTGGCTTTTCTCTGGAAGTTTCCATCACGTGATATCAAATGATATTTAATCAAAAGACGCACGTTTTTTGTAAGGTGCACACGACGTTTTAAGCCCGGAACCCCCGGTGGGGGAAGTTGAACTCTAAGCCACAATGCTAACATTGCTTACAGGTAGATTTTGCTAGAATATTCGAATTAACAGAACATGCTTTCAACATATAATAACTTGGTCTAAATTCCTACACAGCAATTTGATCCCAAAATAAGACCAGCATTACTGAAGTTGTGTATACAGATAATTGTACACTCAGGCACAAAACAAATACGAGTACCCTTGTCCATCACACAAACATCTTATCTGGAAATAAATCGAATCCACAACCCCTGGCTCAGCAGTTGAGCCCCCTATCCACAGTACCGACGGTAATTCATGAATTTGAATGTATGATTTAAAACTAGCAAATCATTTGAATGAAAACATGAGTGAAACGATGAAATATTAGTTATGGGGTCTTTGAGTGTCATTTCTACGTAAGGATTAACGCATTTTTTTATAAATGGTAATTCTGAAGTACCTACTAGGTTATCACTGCTTTTTGCCAAATACGTCAGATAATAGCTGATGGGTGCATCAAAAGTCTACGAAACTGGCCTGCGTGTGTAGAGTGAAGAATGTAAAAGAAGCACATTAGTTCTGGACAAAAGGGATATTTGGCTATCTGTCTACCATGTCATGGATCCTGCTTGATGTTATAATAATAATCACTTCCTTTCGCGCTTTCCTTTACTATTATTTAATCTTGTATATTGCATATTGTGCTAATATTTGTTAGCAGTAATATTATATGTATGTTTGGTCATCCTCGGCGCCGCAGTGGAGGTGACGTCACCCAGCGGCGGACAGAGTTGAAATTTGAATTGGAACATTTTATGGGTAGTTGTGTCAGCTCCGCCAGCCCGCTCATACTGGACTGTCAACTGGTCATTAACTTACGGTTAAAAAACATGATAATACCAACACGACAGGTCCCTTACCTAGCAGCCAGAGAGCATCCAATGCCAAATATTTCTATCCTTCGAGATCCGACATGTTTATTCTACGTTCAATACTGTCCCCTTAGATGGGCGTCGATTTCAGAGATTTCTGACTCCCCATCAAACAGTATTTGATCTATTTCGGTAGATAGGTGATTCATCATCTCCCTGGATACCTACATCCATCGACATTCGCATTGTATGTTAGTCCATTAGGTATGAATGTATAGTATGTCTATCCTCCTCCTAGATGACAGTACGAATAAAGTATACATGCCATCAGTGAGGAATGGCGACGTTTGAAAATGCGAGCCATCAACCAGGAGGACGACGATCACTGTGCTATGAGTAAAAAGAAAGTAGAAAAATATTTACAATGTAACGACACGGAATTGGCATAATTTCTGCCGTAGTCAGCCGCCAGCTGAACTGACAAGTTCTCTTCTTTATACAGGAGTAATACAAAGAGTCACAAGCTCATCTGGAGATCAGCAGGGAAGGAGGAAGAAGGAAGGTAAGAAGTAAGCAAAAAGTGGCGAACATATTTTTGTAAATATATTTTTATAAAGGCTATCCTAAATTACTGTAACTTAAACACCGTTTAAGCGCAACTGTGACACCGAGCACTGAGTGTACCATTGGATAGAAATACGGAACAACCTACGGAGGGAGGTGGCATCTGTGTGGGTAATCCTCACTGTGCGTACACGTTTCACTGTGTGTATGTCTATAAACCGTGCAGGTAAAAAAGGATATAAATATGGCGGCCTCAACTTATAGCATCTCTAGATTACCGAGTAGCTCGTATACCAAGATCTCAGTCGTTTCGAATGATTTTTGGAAACTTTTAGTTCGCACGCTTCCTCATTACTATATTCAAAAGTCCCTCGCTCCCGTAAAACTCCCTCGCTAGTTGCTTTGTTTAATAGCAATTAAAGAGTTTATCTTTTATATACTACAGAAATCGCTACAATATGTCTGCTTATTGAGCTTTATATCTGAAAAAAGATTACGTTTAAATTCAAATAAGAAGTTATATTCAAAACGAGGCCAATAACTTTAATCGTGTACTAAAAGTACTATGTAACAAATATATGACTCTAAGTGAGCTTTAGTTTAATAAAACCATAAGAATAATAAAAGAAAACTTTAAAATAAAGAACCGTAATTTCTAAAAGATGTTGACTTTTTGACTGCCTCGTTGGTCGACTGATTGCAAGCGCGACTGCTCATCAAGATGTTCTGGGTTCGATTCCCGAATCAGTTAATATTCAATTTTTGTCACATAATCTTTCCAGTAGAAATGTCTAGTAGTGACTCGGAGTCTGAATCTGTGCTCGGTGTATGGCAATAGGCTCATCACGTAGGAACTTCACGATGGAACTTAAATGTAAGTGGTGAAACGTGGAAGTGTAATTCCTAAACACCTCTGCCTATCTCTTCAGGGATTACGGAGGTGATCTTTGTTACGCTTTACTTAGTGAGGAACTATACTATCAGCCATTGACCTCCAATTTCACATCCTTCTATTAACTGCACGTGTTTGAATAAAATTGATATTTGCTTAGTGTGCGTTCGTATTTATGGAAGAATATATATATATATATGTGTGGGTTTAGATGGAAAATTCTGAATGTGCAGAGATACTCAGAGTCGACATTTTTTCCAATAAATTGTAGAGGCTTCCGTCAATCAAAATACTTTTTTACAAAAACGAGTACCTACATTTTATCACTACGTAAAATCGAAATACAGTCAAAGAGACCATTGAACTATATAAAAATAACATTATGCCTGTATTTCCTCGATGAGGAAGGCAGATAAGTGTAGTACCTACTCCCGCTTTAATATTATAAAACTGATAAATATGTGAACAACTGCACAAAACAATTTTATTTATAAAATTATGCCTATTATTATATCATCACACCAGGTTCCTTACACGGTAGGAAGAGAGCACTGAGTGCTAAATATTTTTATCCTTATATTATGATTTGATTCTGATACCTGCAATGGCAAATACAATTAATATCATGTTGCAAGTAAAACTAACCCCCTCCCCCTTCTCATACCTCTCAAAGTGTCAAGATTGACATACAAACGACATGTAAACAGTCTGCGACATTTGACTAATTAAGGTTAAATTATCGATGTTGCCTTCCCCCGACCGTATATAAAAATGATCGGACAGTTATTTGCTAATCATTACTATGGACATTAAGCCTTAAAATTGGCAATTATCATCATGAGTCTGTATCTACCCAGAACTGGTAGTAGGTAAGCCTTAGATTGCCACAACCACCTTTTGCCTAGTGTCTGGCAAATTCATGTTCTTACCTAACAATAGTTCTAAGAAAATACCTTGAATTCCCATATCTATTCAGGATAAGCATTGATTCCATATATCCTGACTCAGTTCTCAGGTTTACTATTTGATCCAAGAGGCTAGTAAATCAAACTGATTCTTTCTTCAATAATGTCTTCGTCCATCAATAATTTGAACAGTAACATTATATTTATGTTACACAGTACATCGTTATAGGTCGAACGAACTCAAATACGTCCACCCTTACGAAATATCCGTAACAAGACAGCTGGTCAGTTTGTCTGTTCGTTTAAGGGTTTGTCGACAACTTATGTGTACGGTGACGAATGTAAGGATTAGTCAAATATAATATTCTTCGTTTATATTCTATACTAGTGACCTGTGAAATAAAATCCATAGCAGACATGGAAACCAACTTCTTAGGTTGCATGTCAATGGATTTTCACAAGTACCTACTAGTGGTTATTTTTTTAGTTGAATCAACTGAAGTTTTTAATAAACTTACTACTATTATTATACTTCAATCATGTCTTGAGCAAGACGCGTGTCAATACACGAAAAACGGATAACTCTCATCAACCATATACAAGCTTTAGAAAACTTAAAAAAAAAACAAATAATATCATAATAATTAAGTACTTAATAGTACCATTGTCAGTGGGTGAAAGAATAGTGAATGAATATATTCGCAACTGAACATTGCGCCACACTGATAATCGTCTTCAGTAGCCTTTGGTAGGTGATAGAAAATGAATATTACAAATTTCTCGTGAAAATGCACTGATTTTATTTCTATCTTGAAACTATTGTTACTAGAGCTACTTGTGTTTCTGTCTGAAAAATACAGTTACTAGTCCAGTCTCCTTCCAGAATGAAAAGCGTACTGATATTAGATTGCCACGCTGACCAACGGCGTGTTAATAAATTTCACACGCGTTAGAGATCACTGAAGAATACCGAGGTTCTTACAAATGATCGATAAAACGCTATTACAATAGCTCATTAAACATATTCATATGCTAATTGCACTCTATTGTCGCACTGCCATTTTCAAAAATATATTGTGTTGCAAGGAAATCGATATTTTGTTCAAAATTGCTTGCTTGTAGTTATAATATATGTAGTTGCGGTTTTTTAGGTTTTCCAACAGCGCCATCTATGCTGAGCGTTTGTAAACTTGAACATAACTACTTGCAAGCTCGTCGTGAGACGTTGTTACATTCATGGTTAGAACACTTGCATTTAATTATGGTTAAATTTTTCACATAAGATTACATCAGTATTTTTCCAAAGGGAGATTGCGGAACATTGTAGTACTCAGACTTTTGACTAGTTGCAAATCTATTCATACAGTCCGATTGAAAGTTCGCTGCAAGTGTCCAAAAGTAGAGGGCAGAAGGCATTGGTTTATGATCCTATGATACTCTGTTTACATAAGATAAGAGAACAAAGTCTACAGGTTCACAGAACACGATAATTACATGACCGTAGCCCAATTTGTATTTGAATTTTTTCCCTAAGTAAAGCATATTTTTTAACGGAGAAACATAGCCTTGAACAATGCCATTGATCCTACTCCTAAGATTTTAGAAACATACATTCAATTACGACACCACCTATGAGACCTAAACCTAATTCCTCTGCAACGTTATGATAGCAGCTTGGTTAGCGGCTCTGAGACTATCAGTGTGGATACGTGGGTAGATTTGGCTTTAACATTAACGCGCATCCACATTTATACTTAAGACTCTACTGGCTTTCTTAATAAACAACCGGACGAGTTTCAAATTTTTCTTATAAAAAGATACCAAATTACTCAAAGATGTTTTATTCGTCTACAACTGAATAGCGTCATCTATTAGCCGACACCACAACTACTTCAAGATTATGCCATCTGTCGTTGAAATTATTAACACAATCACTGAAATTCAGTTATTCGTAGGGAAAAATAAAATGACAATATCAAAAAATATCATTTATTGTGATATCACACATTTATATATTGATCCCTTTGTGAACTATATTTTTCATACCAAAATATTAATACCTGTTCACATAATTCGATTAAAATGCCTACATACTTAAGATAACGTGTAATACACAAATATGTCAGTATCATACAGACAATTACTGACAAACTATCTTTGTACACAGTATCATAATCAACCTTTTAACATTCCACTCTTGGAATCGCTTCTCCCCTCACAATGTGAAGGGTTAAGGATATAACCAGCTACACCGGCTAAGTGCAGGTTGAAAGACCGCTGATAAACAACTAAGTAGAAGATTCATAAGTAGAGAACAATTTTTAGAATAAAAAGAATAGAATAAATAAAAAAAATACAAATATGCTAAGAGGTACTAAGTATGTAATGACATAGGCTGACGATATATGAAATGGTTAAGAAAACCAAGCCCATTTGACACCAAGTGTAGGTGTTTGAGTTTGTGTGTATTACAAATACAGCAAACATATAGAATATATTACATAGATTACGAAGCGGCGTGCTTGTATGAAGTGATGGATGGATAGTAGAACACGTCAAGTCTGTACCGACAGAGATATTTGGCAGTCAGTGCTCTCAGCCTACCCGGTAACCGAGCTGGCATGATGATATAAAATTTAACAATACCAAACAATCGTAACGCGTCTCTTTCTGGGCATAATTTGAGTTGGTCAACTACCGCTTTGGGTGTGTAATTTGCACTTATTCAAAAAAGACAAACGCATTTACCGCCTCACATTTATTAATAACAATAAAATTCACATTAAGCACTTTCTACTTCGAATACTGTAATCGATTTATTTAATCATAACACGTCTCACATAAAAAAAATTAAAATCGATAAAAATATCAATCGACTTTAATTACACTTTTTTAACAAATTTATTTACATCGTTTACATAATTAGCTATGATAAAATACAATTACAATACTACTAAGGAAAACCTAGGAAAAAATGTTTCATAAAAACAATATAACATTTGGTACATGTGGTATTAATACAAAGTCATAATTATTAAATTGAGATGTCACTGTATCAATGTCATAAGATAAGGCTATCTACACTGTGTGACGCCTCGCCTCGAGCAAATCCGCACACGAGCAGGCAGCCTAACGTCATAAGAAATGTTAACAATACCCGAGTATAAAAACTTAAGGGGTGTCCATTAATTACGTGAGGCGCTCAAGGGAGGGAGGGGGTCAAGTCGAATCTCATCTAATTGTACTTTAGGGAGAGTGGGGCGTCTCGGCAAATATAAATAAAATAGTATTTAATCTTACATAACAATTCAAGTATTTTATCGTTTATTTTTCTTTGTAATTCTACTCTGCTTACTTAAGCAAATATTTTTTTTCTGTTTCGTATAAATCTGATACATTTACGAGATATGTGCATTTTGAAAAAAGTCATGTCAGATTGAAGTTTGGGAGATGGGGGTTGAGCAAAATCCTACGAAATCTGAGCAGGGGCGTGGGCGTCACACCTCCTTAGCTTGCAGTTTTCCGTTTTTTAAATCAAACAATATAATTATATTAAGTAGCATTGAATATTTCAGAAAATGAATAAGGTTACAATTCTTTTTATTACAACTATGTTAAGTAGGTTTCTTGATCCAATAAATTTATAAGCTGAAATTTTGAATCAAAAATGTTAGAGGCGTTTCAGAGACAAATTTTGCAGTTTTACAATATTCGTATGAGTGAAGTTTATCGAGGTTATTATAGCCAGTGGGAATTCTTTGGCATTTTCTACCCTTTTAAGTAATAATCATAGCTTATATCAGAATAGGTATATACTTAAAAATTTCGATATCTACCCCAAATTGGATATGGAAATAATGTAATAATAATAACCAGTGGATTGAGAGCCAAATCATTACATGTGGTATTAAATACATATATACTTAATTTCCAACATTTTCAACATTTCGAGTGTATATAATTATTATATTGGTGATTAGGTTGACAAAAAAATTAACAGCAGCAATAGATCAATAAAAATAATAATAAAGACATCTGTACTCTCATCATGTATGTCATATTCCAATATGAGATTGAAAGTCACACAATATGATATATCTAGTAAACGCTTCATAAGCTACTATACCATAACCAATACTCTACAATATCTGTCTTCTCTTATTCTCTATGAATGGAACACTTACATAATAGAATAATAATAATAATATCTTCGCACAACTCATACAACTTCAACTGATAACAAAATAAAAGCCTGCATTATGGTAACTGAATAGCTGATAAACTGCACATGTACATATCTAAATACATGATACAGATAATTCACTCACTGCTGCTCACACAATGTGTCCTCTGGCTAAACAGTCACTCACTAATTACTGAACCAATGGACCAGTCAATTAATACTGTAACATTACATCTCTCTTGATTCATATCAAACCAAAGTTTTCTGTCAAAAAAATCTGTTAGTGATAATCTTAAGATCATTTGGACACTATGTAATACTTTTTTCAGCATCAAGACACACCATCAATATTCGTTTTATATACATTAGATTGGGTATATTAAAAGCGTTGTCTGAATAGACATAATTTTTAATCATATTTTGCTTTCCCGTCAATTTCTCTCAGTTTTTATAGCACTGGATTATTTTAAAATAATCATATAAAATAAGCTGCAGACTATGAGGTCTAATATGAATATGCAGACTACAGACTATGAGGTCTAATATGAATATGCAGACTGCAGACTATGAGGTCTAATATAATAATATGATAGTCTGCTGCAGCTATGAATAATAAACAGAATTTTGGATAATTTTTTAAATGTTTATAATATGGTAATAAAATTTTGATAGAAAAATAATTAATATAATAATACCACCAATAAGTATTATAAATATTTACATAAATAATATAAAAATAGGGACATTAAAAAATCAAAGTGATATATTGAAATTGCTTTAAAGAAAGGTTAAATATTAATTGATTATTTAATGACATATACTGATATACAAAAAAAGAGTAAGAAAAATCTTTGTATCCATCTGTAGTTCTTTGGCGCCCCATTGCTGGGACTTACTTAACTTTGCTCTAAGCTGTGCAACATTATTTAAAAATACTATAACAAACATTTCAATATTTAATAAAAACAGGGTGGCCAATAGAAATCAAACCAATCAAAGATTCCATTTTAATACATTCTCAATTATGTCATTCTAATAGTCAGATATCTTCTAATCAACTAAGTCATTTTAATATTTTCCATAAAAAAATATTTCTTACAACAATTTATTCACTAAAATACAAAAGTACAATATTACATTCTAATAGCACACATAATAATTGTCTATTATATTAATTTAATTAATATAAGCTCATGTAAATTTCCCGTCTAACTAGTAACATATAATAATAATAATATCGTTCTTGCTACAGATGCTTGGATAAGAGTGTAGAATAATGCTACCTTGGACGTTTTTAAATGCTGTAATATTAAATTATAAAAAAAACAATTTAATTTTTAAAAAGAAATATACAAAAATTAATATCGTCGAACTGCTCCACTGCTACTGACTACCATGCTCAACAGACAGCTGATAAACATGTAAACATATACAAAAATAACCTGCCCGTGGACGTATATCTAAACAAAAACAAACCGAAAGCTTATCGCGAGATTAATACGAGTAATTCCAAAATTTCAATCACAGCCTCAACATAAGAATGTATTTATAACCTATGTGGTAAGGGGCAGAGAATTGTGACGTCACACTGTCAAAAGTTGTATCTGTGTATAAAATTAATATGAGTGAAATTACGTTACATTATAATATTCTAAAGTAACCCTTATTCGAGATTCTTCTCAATAGTTTAATCCTTAACAAAAATCTACAAACAATTATATTGAGTTTTAAAGTTTGTAGCATATAGATAATCAGCCTCAACCCATTTACTGTTTCAGTTGGATTCAGGTCTTTCTCATATAATGAGATGATCCATCTCGTAGTATTCCAGACGTAGTATTCCATATTGACCATGGGTGAACAACGATTTTTGTGCCTCAGAATAGAGCTTCTGGGGTGGACAATTATGAAAATATACTGAAGTTTTTTTGATAGCATTATTTTACACTTCTACCTACCGTCCTCAAGACAGTATCAAGAAATATCACGAAGATATCAGGTTGCTTCTCACAGAGCCGTCGACGTCACCGACTTCAATCCTCGCACGAGTATCGTGGGAGGCAGGTCCTTAGTGATTTCATCCAGTACCTGTTAATGAAATAATACAAATGAATATATTTTGTTTTTTTTGCCTTTTCTTACACTGATGTAACAAAGTGTAACATCCCCGAAGGGGTAGACAGTGCAGTGAAGTACATTCCCACATGGCCGCAAATGCTTGCAAGGTTATAATAATAACTGTCATGAAAATCCTAGCTTGTATGTCGGCCATAGGATCGACAGAAGCAAACATGGGCAGCAGAGCCTTGTACCTTCAAATACTGTTCGCAGATCTCGTCGTCGGCAGGGCCGGGCGCGGCGGGCAGCGCGGGCGGCGGCGGCAGCTGCACGAACGTCACGGCCGTGCCCTCCTCGCAGCGCGACTTGATTATCTCGTTCACTCTGCGGAGGAGAGGGGAAGGATTAGAAAAAGTAAGTAAATTCACTCTACTTTCACAATAGGATTTCGGTACTAGACTTTTCGGGTAAGTGATATGGACATATTTACTGGTTTGTATAACTTATGTACATCAACAGTAATTTTATAGATAACATACATAGATAGTAAGTAACACTTAGTTCGAAGTATGCCTAAAAAAAGTGTTATTCACTTTTCCATTTTTTAAAGAAAATAACTAACCTTGGTTAGTTTTAATTTGTAATCGATATTAAAACAAATTTTTAGACCCTAAAATAATCGGTAATGGTCACTCATTTTTATCAAGGTCAAGGTCAAGTCTTATTGAATTACATATGTATAATACTCTATGTTTCCCAAGGAAAATACGAAGTCTACCCATCATCGAGGACTCGATTCGTTTAAACAAAAAATACTTTTAAATGTAAACTTATGAAGAGAGCTATGAATGAAGCGCATCAAATAGTTGAGGATAGCTCTCGATGCTTTCTGCCTACCTCGTAATTATGCTAGGATGATAATATAATAATAATAACAATGGTAACAGGTATGGTCACCTCTGCAAGTAAGTGAGTGGCACTCGGTGGTATATACTGTTGTCGTCGGCGCTGGAGGCCGACCATGGACTGAGCTCGTCGAGTGGTGGCCAATCCGTCACCTGGAAACATCATGCAATGTTATTATTTTTAAACTTGTAACATCTATTTCCTCTTCTGGACAGAATAATTAGATCAAGTGCGAATCGAAAATGAAGTTTGATAATGAACTATGTTTTGCGTGACTATTACAGGCGTACATACCGACAAAAAAATATTATAATATGTGTTGATTCACGGACTTTAGATACAATATTGCATTTTATAGGTGTAAGAGATTCGAAACTCCACCTTAGGAGCCCAAGCCAACCTCACTTGCTCGTGGTGCACCCTGCTATACCGGTCGAGGCCCTTGCGACCGTTTAATCCCGATAAAGTGCATCTCGCCCTAGACACGGCTTCATGCCCTGCGATCCCCAATCCACACGCCCAGCTTTGGGATCATGGGCAAAAAACCCGCAAGGGAAAGTTGCAGCCAGCAGTTGACTAAGACAGGCTGATGAATGATGTATAAGCTTTTTACTTGTATCCTAAGTGTATATTCTGCCTATAATGCCCTGCACGGTGGTAATACTCACGATATGGATAATTGCATTAATTCTAAGCAGCTTCAGCAGCTCTTCCAGTCGCTCCTTGAGGGGTCGGTTAGGTGCCAGCGCTGGTAAGCTTGGATCGATCGCCGGGTCTATGGAGTAAGTTCTGCCTATTTCTAGAAGAAAAAAACGTAACATCACGCGTGTAACCCCCAAGGAGTAGGCTTAGTCATGTAGAACATTACATACATTCACGTTTCACCAGTCACGTTTACGTCTCATGGAATAGGTGGTTAGTCTATTGCCATAAACTGGGCACAGATCGAGATGCCGGGTCACTACTAGAAATTCTAAATTAGAAAAACCCAATAATATCTGACCCGGGATTTGAACCACGACCTCCTGATTGGCAGTCGCGTTTGTAACCGCTCGAGCAACGAGGCAGTATAGAAAAAAGGCATTACTAGAAAAAAAATGAAAAATATACAATAAATTGTAGTTGTTCCTCGCTACCAACCAATACATTTATTGTCGAAATACAAAATATTAAACGTTGTGGTTGCTTGTGGTGGTGGTTGTGGTGATTATGGTGGTGATGGTGATGTCGTGATGATGGTGGGTATAGTGGTGATGGTCGTGATGATGGTGGGTATAGTGGTGATGGTGGTGATGATGGTGATGGCGATGATGGTGGTGTTGATGATGATGGTGGCGATGATGGTTGTGGCGATGATGGTGGTGGTGATGATGATGGATGGTGCTGTTGCTGCCTTTGCCAATTTATATGTTCATAAACGCGGTCGAAGTTCATGTATACAATATATGAATAAAGATTTGACTAATCCCTTTGTGTTTCATGTGCTATTAAATAACTTACAGATTTTAAGTGACTACCTGCACTCGAGAAGAGGACGGGTGGGAGCTATGGGACTGTCGGAGGGGGGATGTATTATTTTGAAGTGTAACTCGTAATATGTAATACGCGTTGCGAGCACGGACCTGCCCGCGAGAGCGGCGGCGGCGGCACGTCGGCGACGTGCACGCGCAGGCGCAGGTGGTGCCAGCCGCGCGCCGAGCGCACCACGGCCGCCAGCTGCAGCGCGAACAGCGCGCGCACCGAGAACGGCTCCTCGCGCGACGCGCCCAGCGCCTCCACCAGCCACACGTCGATGTAGCGCAGCGGGGCCGCGCGCCGCTGCACGGCAGCGCGGTCCAGGCGCGCGAAGTGGCGGCACAGGCACAGGTTCTTGCGCACGCCCAGCACGTCGCGCACCACGCGCACGTACTGCGCGGCGCCCAGGCGGCCCCCGCGGCCCCCACGCGCACCCCGCCGCGGGAACAGCGCGCCGCCCTCCGTCTCCAACTGCTCCGTGAAGTACGGCGATTGCGGACTATGCACACGTACATTACCTTTTACAACCACGCTGCTAAATATGTACCTCCCCTACTCAGGGTCACCCCACCCCATTCCCGGTCTTTGAATCCAGCTGCATCCAGTAATCTATATAAAGTCCTTATACCCCACCTAGTAGGAGGGCAACCTGTGCTCCTTTTGCCGAGGCGTGGGTGCCGCCACATACATACGTAAAGATGTAAACACCGCACATGGTAGTTTTATAAATAATCACTGAAGATGGTAATAAGAAACACAATTTTATTGTTTTAAACCGTAAGTTAGGAACATACGGTTTACTATCTAGCACACAGATACGCACGAATTACTCAATCAAATGTCCCCAGTAGTTTATCAAAATTTTATATGTTAAACCGAAACAACCCTGATTTTTTCGCCAGTTAAAAGAAAACTAAATAACGCTAATAATTTAAAGACAAACTCACTCCCTAAAGAAATCCTTGGGTGTGGCATCGTCCCTGAAACCTAGCAGCACCGTGTCCGGTTTCATCGCCCCCAGACCGGACAATCTCGTAAGATGTGCCGCACCGCTCCTCACAGACTCCGCTAAACACAATTCCACGAATGCTTTAACCTGCAACATACATAAAACAATGTAACCTTTATTATAAGTGGTTCCAATGTGTTTCCTTGTAGCATTCAGTTCAACTAATGAGATCAATAAGTCATGACTGTTATAAGTATGGCAACATGATTTACAGCAATGCACACATACATAAATGTGCAAAACCTTCATGTATAGAAAAGGACCAATAAACAGACAAGACTGATTGCGAGCATCTGTGTCCTTTATGGGAACAAGAACCTTTGATAAGTACGGAGTCACTAAACAAGTTAATACACCATGTTCTGTTGTGAGATAACATCAGCTTAAACTACTGAACATGGATATCAGTGAAGTAACACTTTATGCTAATAACTATTTAAATCTATATACACTTACATATATTTAGCCAAGTCAATGAAGTGTAACTTAATTGAAGCTTGACGCTCATACTCAACTGTAGGTAATCAGTTTTCTTCCACTTACCTTAAGATGATCAATTAGTTTGAGCCAGTACTCCTGCTCTTCTGCCAACGGATCTCCCGTGCCATCCAGTTCTCCTATTCTCACATGCCCTATGACGAACAAACCTCCCTGGAAATGTTATAAATACTTCAAATTATGCTGAATTAAATATAAAATCTTATATAACTATCACTTACTCATCTTTCATTAAGTTTTGCTACTGTTACAGGGGTTTTTTTTAAATAGTAGAATTGCTAAAGCTATATTTCAGGTCTTAGCCACAGGCTTGTTTACAGAGTTTGGGGTTTTGATGAAATATCCAACATATATATTTCCTAAAACTAATTTTGTTTACTGTTACTTTTAAAACTTAAATATTTGTTTAAGATATTTATCCAACTGGGTTTATAACCTTCTTCTGGTCATTAACGAAGTCAATCAGCGGTGCTGACTGCCGCGGCGAGGCGACCAACAGCAGCATCTGCGGCCGCCAGAACTTCACGTGCT
>DWMG01001833.1:0-14335 GCA_018244855.1 Elbella merops | reverse complement strand
CAACCCGCACTTGGCCAGCGTGGCAGACTATGGCCTTAACCCTCTCAATATGAGAGGAAACCCGTATTCCAACAGTGGAATTATAATGGGTGGAAAAAAAAATATTCAGTTCGAAGCCTACGGTTTGCTTTACAATACTACTGTTAAATAAACTTTTATGATCAGCCAATCGTTATTAACGAAATTTATATTTCGCTCTTAAGAGCATTATATTTTCAAGCGTGTACTAGAAGAGACTATCACAGTCCTCAGGAAGAGCAGCCTATCGGGGCCCAACTTTGGATAAAACGCATACTAGGTATTTGTTACTGTGCTCATAGATATGAAATGAACTAAAATATAGGCAGACGCGAACAATCATGTTATTGCTAAGAAATGATCTTACCATTACTTCCACTGCTAGACAATTACCAATTAGGCATATATAAAATGTGAAGTAGCCTGAAATAATAAAATTAGATACTATTTAAATTACGACAGATTACGGGACCTGGTGGATTTAGGACTAATCATAGTCTACAAATCTGTGTCATGAACTCGATAACTACGCATTTTTCGTTCGAGCTGGAAATCGTCATTATTAAGTCTTATAAGCCCATACGGTAACTGATATCAAATATAATTTTAGTATCATTCGAGATTCAAAATATTCATATGTCGACTATTTCTCTATTCTCCCAAATACCTAATAAACTGTATCTAGTTCAATAATTCTATCGAAGAATCAGTTCTCCAAAGCAAACTCGAAAAGGAAAATAAATAAATGAATAGGTACAATAAAAGAAAATCTTTCTTCTATTTCCAAAGATATTTTTCGTCCTTTCGATAACCGAAATTATTAACCCTTTCCAAGAACTCGTAACTTCATGGCCACTGACATTCGCAGACCCAAGCCCTAAATTCGGAACTATATTTTGATCCGTCGATTTCAGACCAGATATTGACGGAATATAATTTAATAAAAATCAAATTACTGATTATATTATGCAAAATAAATTTCAATAACATTTCAATAATATATTGTAGATGTTGAAGTAAATGTACTTATTAGTCGTAAAGAGGACTAATATACTTACTAAGATGATCCATTGCGGGGTGGTAGAAACAACGGCTACTTATCCTCTTGTCTGTTCCATAATTGGCTTTAAGTCTTAGATAGAATAAAAGAATCTCGTGATACCAAATGTCATCGGAAGCCTTTTTAACATTAATTAAACTTATTAACGTTGATTGATATTTACCATATACAATCATGAATAAAAGCTAGCTTAAAGACTGCTTAAATCAAGATTCGTGAAGAGAGCGGATGAACATCAATTTTGAACATTTTTTAATAATTTTCAAATTTATTCTTCAGATATCAAAGAACGTTTTCACTCTTCAATATAATGTTTAAAATTGCTACGAAACGCAAAGTGATAACTCCGGCAATTTTAAAATTCATCTTTGGTACGTCACTTCGGGAAAGCAATTACGGCGAGGGGAGTGGTTATGACGTCGTCATGCAAATATATCGCGGCTCAAACGGATTGGCAATCCGGCTCGAGTGCCTTCAGACCATGATGACTATCTTATGAAGTGGCATTGGGGTAAATTTGACGTGTTATCACAGAATGGTGTAGTTTCAAGCGTGAAGTGTTTGGACGTGTCGTGTTTCTTGCTGATAGCTGAACATTGGTAGACGATCAGTTGTTGTTTTTTATTGGGTCTACAAATTGCGGTTATCCAATTATAGCTTTCATAAAACCTTTAATTACTTAATCTCCAGTGTAAATGCGTCTGTTGTGTTCTTCTGACTTTAATTCATTAATCGACTTTCAAAAAGAGCTTTTGTTTGCATGAATATTTTAAATTGTTTTGTTTTTCTTTTTTTTAATAACAGTACATTGCTGTACCAATATTTAAACATATTGTTGTTCAATCATTTTTATTATAACTCAATCTACTTTTATTTCAAATATCGAAAATTCATTATTTCGTTCATCGGAATGACCGTAGGATGGTTGGTGTTAATCAATGTTCCTTATCAAACATAAGTCTAATCAGTTCATTCATGACTACTTCATTCTCGGGCGGTACTCTTTCCACGTCAAAGAGTAACATTGTTACTCCAATTTGTTATAAAATCCGCAATATCGAGTGTTAATGTAGAAGATAGATTTGATTTTTTTATTTAAGATGAAAATACTTTCCCTTAGCAGGTACCTACTATATTAAAGGGTTTATTTCCGTCGCGTAAAGAAAAATATTAAGAAAATATGTTTTCCTTTGAACGTGCCACTTTTCTGGTCGCAAAATAAAGTTCAATAATCCGCCACTTTATTTAATCCGTAAAAAGTGGATAGCTTTTAAGAAATTAATCTTGGCTTTTAACTAATCCCGGGGTCGAGTTGAAAGCAGATTAAACAGCGCAAAGTCCTGTTACGTATTCTTTTGGCATGATTTATCATGGCTTTTAGCCGATCTTAGATATTTGCGGAGCTTAAGCAATTAACACGTTCATTAAAATATTTCATACTTATATGTGAAAACGATAATTAGATAAATGAATGAAACATTGATTGAAATGACTGTCTCGTTGGTCGAGTTTTTGCAAGCGCGACTGCCGATCGGGAGGTCCTGGACTTAAATCCCGGGTTGGGTACTATTGGATTTTTCTAATTTAGAATTTCTAGTAGTGACTAGGGAGTCTGAATCTGCGCACGGTGTATGGCAATAAGCTCACCACCTATTCCATAATATGACGTAAAACTTAAAACGTGGGTGTACTACACTCCTCTGCTAACCCCCTGAGGAATTATAAGTTTAATTAAATTTACTTCAAATCTTATTGATCCTTACATAATTTCTTCATGTTACATTCTTCAACACTTTTTTTTCTACTTCTATTTTCCGCTTTTTCATAATATTTCTGATTATACAAAATCATTTGTTAAACTACATTTACATTCATATACATATTAAGCCGATGACGTACATACCTACTTCTGTCTCTACCTTCGATCCTTTGAGTGGAGAGGCCAATTCATTAAGGAATGCAAGCTAACGAAACTTTAATGGTCAACTTCGCTCCCAAATTAATTCCCAGCCAACTAAGAGGAGAACGTATAATCTACGGTAAAATCTCAATGCGGTTTATGAAGTACAAATGTACGATGCTCTAAACACATACATAATTTTTTTGATGGATGCACGATTATTTTTCTTCCTAAGTGTTCTCTGTGAGTATGGTCGCTCTCCTGTGGAAGCGAGACCTCTCGGGAGCATTATATTAATCCAATTATATTATTACCAGCATCTGTTCTATCTTTGTATAAGAAATATTTAATTTATTGTGTATTCGTGTATGTACAGCTTCTTAGATGTTAAAGTATTGTTATATATCCGCCTAGCGTGAGTTCGGCTGGTCGAGTGTGGAGTTGTACCAAGATTTGCACATTTATTTATTTCTATACACCACACGTGACCCGTTTCACGCAGTGTTATATAAAGAGCCGTAAATTAGGGCGCAAATATGACAAAACTTGACTGAATTTCATGAAACACACTTTAAACTATGTAAGATACAACAATTTTAACAATGAAATAATAATCAAGAATAATATTAGAAATATTTTCGATTTTGTTACAAAACCTGTAAACAACCCTTTGGTGTAATATTGACTATGTGTTGGCGATAATGTTGACTAAACATTGGAAATAATATTGATTTAATTGTCTTTCCTTTCGTAATACTTACATTATTGGATCAGCCAATGCCGTAATAATTATGCGGCAAGGACGGGCTGAGGTTCTCCATTGTAAGAGTAATTAAATTAGCTTTATCTGAAAATCATAGACGCGATGGGAATCAGTAATAATGTCATGTCACCATTTAGCTCATAGTTGAAAGTGGCTCAAAGTAAATGGGCACAGAGATACTTCATATACCTCATATGACTAGTAATATGTCCTCATCATGAACTCGTTTCATAGTTTCACTGTTGGACATGGATTTGCTCCTATGGAGGTTAAAAGTCAACGTATACCAGGGTGGCCACATGTGGATTGGCAGACACAAGTACAACAAAGGTTTGGTAAAGCAACAAACGCATCATCAAGCTTGTATCTTCCCGAAAGGGTAGGAATGAGATTAGTACACTCCCAAGTTCTGGTGTATTTACATCCAATCATCAAATAGAGAGTGAGTCTATAGCCATATGCTGGGTACAAATCCAGACTCCGATGTACTCCTAGAAATTTCAAGTTAAAAAAATATATAATATCCGACCCGGGGAGCGAACCGAAGACCTCAGACATAGCACTCATGAGGGGCTTTCTTTACATTTAAAAAAATAACACAATGTTTATAAAATTCTGCATGCGAATTTACCATTGGTACACCATTTCCATATACAGGTCTCCTCGAACAAATTCCATGGAGAAATAACCTGTGCCTTTATGCTTTTAACTTTCTTAATCTCTAAAAACTCTTTCGGAAATGAGTTGTATCTACATGCCGTTCTCATTCCTGTTTGCTCGTGTTTTAAAGACTCTATGTGAATTAATTGTACATAAATTAAACTCATAAACGACCCGCAGCTGACAAGAGCTAATTAATTTAAAGTTATATGCTATTTTATTGAACGTACCAATCCAATGTCGGCCGTGCGATACGTATTCGCCGAAGCCTAGCTAGCTAACGAGCTAGCCAGCAGCAATCCAATCAATGTGCAGATTAATGAAATTAGTCTGGTAATAGCGCCGACTCGGCTGCCCTATCTTGTAAACTGACTCAGCGAGATATCTCTTTATACAAGATATCTTGCTGATTCAGTTCAAATTGTTACACAGGCGAATTACGCATTCAAATTCCAAGATGGAAAAAGCCCTTAATGGTTTAAGTAGTAAGTTTTACATTTCTATACAATAAGCGAAAGGGATCATCAACATTAAATGTGTATACATCAATATTTAATAGGTATACCTACACGAACATAAAATGTGTATTAAATGGGTACACATGAATATTAAAATATGTGTGTACATTTAATAATAAGCAGTCATGGTTGTGTCTTAGAATGCAACCTCTTACTTTGGAAAATCTAGTTTCAAATCCTATATGCGCTTATTTTTCTTTCTAAATAGCAGAGTGGCAGATTCTGGTCTAGACCTTTTTATTCTGTCATGCCCAGTAGTTGAACAGTACGAAGATTAGTGATGATGCTTCTCATGTGCTTTTATTTGTATGTTAAAACACAATTTAACTCTGACCACTAACCAAAAGTTATGTCGAAGATTCTCATTTTAGCAATAATACCGCCTTTTTACTAATAAATGGCTCGTGAGTGCTTATACACATGATTATATATGTACCGGCTTAGCTTAGGTGTGTTTTTACTGGTCGGCCCAAACCGGAGAATATACGTGGGTTATGCCAATACATGTATAACCACGTGGACCGCCCTTTAAGTGTTGTTTTTCTATTTTAATGTCTATCACGCGCACTTAAAGTATACTGAAATAAATCATCTGTTTATTGACTGCGTTCATGGTTAATGGTTAATGATCTTGACGGTTAAGCCTTAAGTTGTAGGTTCAATTTCCAGCAGAAAAGCGTGTTTGTGTTATGAGCACAGGTGTTAGTTCTATGTCTGATTGTAAAAGAAAATGTATGTATATAAGTATACGATATATGTTAATATAAGTATGTATTTACGTGTATGACCTGTCTTTTTAGCACAGGCTCTGCCGAGTCTAGAAACGGATGACCGTCTATAATGTCATACGATATTTATTTGTAACACATGCTTTTATGTATAAAGATTCTATATACGAGTATGTTCTCTTCGAAAATTTCGTTATTTAAAACACACTACCAGGACTCGAGACCAAATAAGATGCATACATAGCTGCTTGTCCAACTTCGAATGTTCTAAGCGGTCGAAGTCATTACTAAGTGTAAGTTCCCCTGGGAGTTTCCAGACTTAAATGTTACTGGTATCAGCGGTTTAAACCCGTGTGGTTTCTAATTTAAACGCTTTTATTTCAGCACAATGCTGGGAAACGAAAGTTAAAACAAGAGTATAAAGAGATGCGTTTAAAATATTCTAGATCAATTTTATATACAATTATTTCGGTTATGTTGTTTTCATTTCCATGAATCCATTAGTAGTAGTATTAGAAATAATCTGTCATTTCAACTCCGATTATGTTCAGTTCAGTTATCAACTTCACTTAAAAAGTAAGAATATACCTAACGGAAACTAAAGTGTCACATGTATATCCTAGATATTTATGCGCATCCAAGTTTTTCAAACTGTCAGAGTCATAGCAAACAACTTGCAACTTTTCCAGAACTTTGTATAGATATTCAAATGGTACATAAGTTACGAATCGACGGATGGAAATATCACTTACTTTAGCAAAAGCGTACATTTTTATATCAGACACAGCATTGCATCATTAAAACTAGTGAATGATCTTTTAAACAGGGAAACAAGTATTTAAAATATACAGAATACTGAAAGATATGAAACTGCAAAACATTTTACCGTACTAAAAATAGAAAATGAGGAAACTCGAACCAGATTAATATTGATGCGTTCCTTAAAATCAATCAAACTGTAAAAGAAATCCTTGATATGGAGGAAACTACAGTTATAAAGCGAAACGGAGCAATGTAGAAACAAAACAACGAAAAAACCGTCTAAGATAATGAATATTGAATAGCAGGAAACAGTGAAAGTTTGACGGCGTTTCGACTATCAATCACGGGTTGAAAGAAGTCGCTAACGACGGTCGAATTTACATTCTAAATTTAAATTCTGAAAATAAAAACAAATGGTAGTATAGCGATCATAACTACTTCAAACTTGTTATGCAAATTGACACGATATGTTAGGGGTTCAAATGTTTGTAGTTAAATACACGGAGAGACAACCATAGAATTTGTGACTGCTCTGCTACTCCTGAGGACTGCATAATAAAAAGATATAACTAACTGTGTATTTGTCTACATCACCATGCAAACAAGAACACAATGCGGCAGTCATTTCTGTTTGGTGGCAACATTATGGGCAGATGTAGTGCTTTCGCAAACTAAGCCGGGACTGAAGTTTAATCTCTTGATTTTGCGTTGTACTTAATTTAACCCTAATTTACCCTCATTTTTGACTGAAATGAATAATTTAGAACTGTTGTTCCATTGTTGGAAACATGCCTGCTTCCAGAATGTGACGGCCTTAAACCATAACTACCTCGTTTAAAGATTTCTGATTTCACTTACCTTCGAGAACATTAAGACACTACTGAGGTGTGTAGGCTTAATCAAGACCTTATACTTCACCGTCATAGCGATGGACACTTAAACCTGTATATGTTGAATCATATTTTGAATCATAAACTTCCGGAATAGTGAACGGAATAGTGAATTATAAAGCAATAGGTAGATTCATTAGGTCGCTCATAAACTTTGTCTCCTCGATTAAAGAATAGAATGGTTCACTACGAAAATTATACTCGTAAGTTTGAACTGAATATGTCACAAGGTTCTTGATATCGAAAAGTTTGATCGTAAGTGAAAAGCAGAGTATAATAAAATACGTTCCCCACATCCGGGTACAGAATGATACGCAGATTTTCCTCGTAAAACTACAATAACCTTGTTTTATAGCGTCAACAAAGCTTTCAACTTTAAGTACCCTGCGAGCTGTAAGGTGCCTAAGTTTGATTCCGCGTTGGCATGGGAACGTAGTAGGTAGCACTATTATTTCTTTTGTTCTTTTCATAAATTTCCTTTATGGGTAACGTATTGTACGTGATGAACATAAAAACCCAGTAGTTCACTCTAAACTTCCTACCTAGGATATCTAAGCAGCTATGGTTTGAATGGTAAAAATCAAAAGCCTATGTTTTATTTTTTTTTTCAACCCATTACAATTTCACTGTTGGAATACGAATCTCCTCTCATATTTTTTGAAAGTCAATAAAGAAACCTAAGTAATCTATTTTGAGGTTTTAAGTTATCTTTATATCAAATGTCAAATAAAACGTTTCAGTGATACTACCTTAATTTAAATTATGATTTTTTTGGTACAAAACGTAATGTATGTCACGCCCCGGCGCATAAACTAGGTGTCCACAAAAAACGACGTCGGTCCGCGACTCCGACGCCACTTGGAAAATAGACAAACCTACAAATCATTTTCGAATTTATTTTATTAATAGGGGTATCGTAAAAAGGAAGGTTCGTTTTTGTGCAAATACCGAATTCATTTAAATTAAGATACAAAGACTTTTGAGAATAGAAGGAGTAGAATTTCTTCTTAGATTAAAAATTGATAATATTTATTCGTATGAGTTATTGATGATATTATTGAAAGGGAAACGAAATTAATTTACCGACAAGCCAGTACAAAGATTATTTTTGACGATTATTTCTTCTATTTCAATATTGTTAGACAATAAAATGAACAACTCGGCCAATGTTAAAAAATCAACAGCTTACGAGTAAGCATAGAAATTGGAATCGAGAAGCAAATTGGTTTTCATACCATACAAGAAATAGGTTTCGAAGAGGATGGAGTGAACACAATGCTAATACAAATTCTAACACGCTGTGACATCCTAACGCCACAAAGCCACGAGAAACTGAACTTAGGTGTAACTTTCTACCTACATCCGCATAAGTTGATAAAATTAACTATGCTATTGGGGAAAGTTAATTATTACCTAATCGACTTGTTTTTAAGTAAACTTAAAAATTTGTCTAGAGACTTTCTCATTTCTTTAAATTTATAAAGGAATAGTATGAAAGAAGTACCTACTAATATGATATTAAGTAGCTTTTGCTACTTAATGCTCAGGCTTTGTTTATCTTTGTTGTTATACATGCACATGATTTCTTAATAATATGCTATCTCGTGGTGTTAGTATATTGGGCACAAGTATCCTCTCAAAATAAGAAGGGTCATTCACGGTCATTCATTATATATAGAACGACTGTTGATTACAGGGATTTTACGAGCAGGTCAGTGTTTTGGTTTTTTTGATCCGCAAATTTATTATTGCTTTGACAACGCCTTCAGTCTATATAGTGGTGGACTGATACTCATATTTATATATTCATTCATTTATTCCTAGAAATAAAATGTATTAAATGCCATTAAACTTAGAAAATATACCTACTACTAAAACAATTTAAAAAACTTAAATACTATAATGCGACCCAAGAACATGTGAACAAAGTCACTAACAGAACTTAACCCTCTTTCATTAGTCATCTTCGATACCCTAAATTCACTTCACAACACACGAAACAGTGTCAGTTAAAAGAAACAAGAATATTACGTCATAGCGCGAAGAGTTACGACAGCGTAAAGCCACATTGTACACAAAACCACATGAAACTAAACTCAGCTGTAACATGTTTGCTCGACGTTGCATCTGCATAGTTTGCTTGCGTTACGCTAGCTTACGGGACACGTTAAAACTTGTTTTGTTGTTATATAATACCGTTTACGTTTCAGTTTACGGGTACATTTTGAAGTGAAGATGTAACGTTCGGTGGATTTATTTAGCGTCACACGTCGTTTTACATTCATCTCTTGTTTGATTTCACTCCTTTGTATAATGATTTCTGGCGGTATCTCGAAAAGTCACGAATGGTTTTTATATGTTACGTGAGCAAGTACATACTACTATAACGTACGTATACTGGATTGATGTATTTTAAAGAATAAACTTGTTATTTTATTAGCAAATACAATATTATGACCGATGGCACTACCCAGTAACTATGGAGTTTTTATAAGTATATACATATGTATTTGTTATTAAATATTTTGAAACCTTCTTATTTTGTTTCATAAATTATCCAGCCTATGTAATTGTTCTTATAAAAAATAAGACAAAACAGGAAAAAGGGGCTGTATAATAGGATCTGTATAATATATCTTATAAACCTAAAGTGCCTTTTAAATAGATATTATGAATCGATTGAGATATACCTTTTAAAATGTGTTTGTAAATAAAACCCGTTATTCGTAACTTCAGCAACGAGTTGGTATTATATACAAGCCCGAAGCGAAAAACCTAGTTTCTCCCTTGTAAAAACTCGGGAGTAAATAAAAACAACACCCCTTGAATTCTTTAAGGAAATTCAAATTCGGATCAATCTCATTAGAGCTGACGACAGTTTGCGAACTCTCAGAAACTTGGCTTGTTTTTTTTAACTCATCCTTTCAGCTCCCCTGGGTTGGGATTTAGGGATAAATGATGAGATCACCTTATCTTTTCTCCTGTTTATACGTCGTAAGGTAGAACACTTTGGGAAGTATAATTAAAAGTTGTCTAGAGGAAAATGTACGAAACGGTAAACAACACTAATGGATAAACACTTTTTAAAATAGTCTTTTAAAGGGCAAAATTATTTTAATATAAAAGCGTCAAAGAGGCTTGTATTAACTTTTATAATGTGTTTACACTGTGTAACCTCCAAAAATATAAGTTATATTTAAATGAAACTGTATTTTTCCCTCAGATGAAACTAACTCGGAACTTTATAGATCTTAGCTTAGGTATACACCTACAATGCGTAGCAATATTGTACCTGTTTGTTAGATACAACCATCTCAAACACTCAGTTCTTAGAGGCCTCGCCTGTGACCGAATTTGAAACGGACAACTATGTACTAACTTGTATGTAGGGCATCTAAGTACAACAATTGGTGAAACGTACGAGCACTATACTCCTCGCTTACACCTCCAGGGAAATGTAGGCAGGTCATAGGTAGAGAGTACGGAGTGCATAAAAATTTCTATCGCTACCGACTTGACCCAAAAGGGTGGAGACCTTTGATTCAAAAATTGTAGAGTGGTCAAGTATTTGTTCGAGAAATCGTTTTGCAGAATAAAATGCGATTTTTTTTTACAAAATGTTTTGACAAAATGTTTTTTCACAGTATACGAGTGTGCTTACCTCAAGGGGGCGCATGTGTACTATTGGCCTGGAGCAATAGTGAGGTTGTTTCGAGCTATGGATATTTTGTAGAAAGTGGTTAGACACCAGATTTGTTAGTGATCGTATATCGAAAAATATAAGTACCTAAACGATCAGATTAGGTGCGGTGGTTATATAAACATGGGTGTGGTCACCATTACTTTTTGTCAAAGGTCTTTTGGGAGAGCGTATAATCTAATAAAAAGGTCATATACTCGTACAATTTGACCCGTGTATATAATAATTACGTGATACTACAAAGTCTAAGCTTCACCTGTTCGAAGGTGCGGGCGTAAAATGGTAATAAAAAAAAAAAAACAAAAAAAAATACTAAATATAAACATTCTCCGTCAACTTCTTTTCTGTTATTGTTCCGCGGTGGGAAATAGCTGATGTCCTATCAGAGAACGAGTATCGAAGAATAAAGTCGTGCTAAATACGACGCGGCAAACTTTATACGTCTTAGAAACGTTATGAGGAACTATGTATAAGCTATGTACATAGGACCTCAAGATGCTTTCTTTAATAGTTATAGCAGTAAATTATTATTAGAAAAGACCGTCATTATTTTGTTAACAGTTGCTGATTATGTCAATATGTCTAAAAAAATTAACGCATGTCATAATCATCACTAATGATATCATACATATTGTTCTACCTTAAAACACGTGTCGCCTCACATATGAGTTGGTACAATATCTGTTTATATTGAATTTTATATTGAACGCAAATACCAAAAACGATAAAAAAGCCAACCGATAAAGGATGTAGACGTTAGGAGAAACGTCGATGGAACAATAGATAATCAATGAGGCGTAAGTTATTCAACTCCTTTATAATGGTCAAGGGTTGGGGTTCAGTTATGACAAACAAGATCCTTAGGGGTTGCGGACGAGATTTTTCGCGTAAACTTATCGATAATACTAAAAGTATGTGGAATACAAATGTTAAAAATTACACTTATTTTGACCTTCTATTTTTTATATTTTAAAATTACAAACTACGTCTTCAAGAAATCTCATCTCAATATTATCTTGATTTGATAAGTCCACTCTTCAGTACACTAGCTTGATGTAAACAACAGAATTGACTGTTGTAGAAAAATATTTTCCATATTTAAACTAAACAGAAATAACATTTAATTTTACAAAGTTTTGTACGAAACTCAGAGGACTGCAACACCGACGATATGAAATTCCATTCCCTTACGTTTCTTTTCAATTTAGTCTTACATTGACACATTAAACGCTTATCTTAGCAGAACACACTTAGGAAATCCGAGCTTATTTTAAATAGTGAACTTCTTACATACGACACAAACGAGAACACTCAATAAAGCTATGTGAAAATATCTTAAAGAATTTACTTACTCAAATACTTATCTTAGATATATTATACCAGTTATGGCGATAGCATTCGACTCAGCTTCAGAACGTTGTTTACGGAACTCGACAATCGATGTTTGTCGTATCTCGGACCGTAACATAGGCAAATAAATTCAAAATGGCGTCTCTGAATAACAAGAACATTGAATAAGTACGTTGCATTTTAATTAGTTATCAAATAATATGCGGGAGTAATAGAGAAAATTGGTGGATTTTAAGGAAACTACAAGGACTCCGTTGTTGTATTCAAAGAAGCAGTCTTATTAATCTTGTCTGAAATATACTGAATTTAATTAATTCTACCTTCAACACCAATTAATTCTAATTTTACGACTTTAATGTAGCTATTAGACAATCGTTTAACGTATCACTCAATTGAAATCAATACGTAAGTCACATTACGATGATATATAAGCTCTATAAGTAAATATTGAAAGTTTCTCTTAAAATTAAACTTAACATTTCCACAATATTTTCAAGCGTATAAAATGAACGGGGCATGCCTGAACTGAATTATTCACCATTCACACTACATTTGTTATACACGTGTCGCGAATAGGACGAAAATGAGTTTAACAGTTAACAATGCTAAGTTGCAGAGAGCATTATTTTTAACTATTTTAACTATCAGTTGCCGAGTTTCACGATTTCAAACGTAAAAATTTCAAGTGCTTGCAAAATAACAAGAAAAAAAAGGAAAAAACATGGAAAAGTTCTCAAAGCATCGCTGCAAAAATAGGCCGAAAAACATAATGAACATGAAAAATGATATTCCAGAGATCACTTTTCAACGGCGCATAAAAGCGTTTGAGAAGTGAATGAAGTTGCTATTTTAAATTTTAAGAGAAGCCAACGTTAGCAAAGAAGCATGAAATCTTTCTCTCTCGTTTTCTAAAACTATTGCAGCGTTCTAAAAAGAGCTGGACTCTGCCTAGCGCATAAATGTTTAAATATAATCCACTCTTCTCATTAGCCGTATACTTTCGTGTGTTTAACTCACACGCTTTTAGCTCTCACATGTTCGTATACTTGAAAGTTGAACGTAATCTAGTAAGTCAAAAGACAATGAACACGAATTATCCAATATCTAATATAATATATGCTTATTGGGTAACGCATATTGGGTAAAGGGAGTTGAAAAATCTTGCAAGCCATTTTGGCATGAACATTTAATGTAAAAATATTATATCAAAATAATATTGGCCTAATGTCCCTAAGAAACTTCAAAGACAAATTTCGTGTTATTTATTTATTTCACACTAAATAAGCAGCCCCTCCCCCCTTCCCTTAAGGTAGGCCTAAGTCCAGCAGCCGACTTAAACAGATGATAATGATGATGATGAAATTAAATACATTATGAGTCACAAGTGTTTTGAGAATCGGTGTCCCTATTGCATCATACTCGTAATGTGTCCAATTGAAAAGAATACTGAATGAAAACTTTAAACATACAGCGGATAATTTTATATCATAATTTTATCTTTTGTAGTCAGAGACAGATACCACGACCTCCAACAGAACCATCAGGCTTGTTACCCATTTTAAGGTCTAGATACTTTTGGTACACGTAAATCCTGCAATTTTTGCTTGCAAAAGTACCCTTCAAGTTTCAGTTAACCGTTTTGTAAAATACATTCTTTCAGACGAATACCAGTAGGTTGTTTATCAAAAGCTGTATTCAAAAGTTGTTTGGGCATTTCATTATTTCCTCTATAATAGTGGAACTCTATGCAGTTTCGAAAGTCATTGTTGGGAGTTTAAAAAGACTTTGAATAGAGTACATTCGCTTTATTCAATTTAACTATTCATTTTAACGTGTTTGTTATTGTTTGACTTTCAGTGCTACTTATTAGTATATTTTAGACAGTACCGTCTTATCTTTAATTTTGAACACATTTCAATTTTTATTACGTACATCTGGAACCTGAAGAAAATACTGTTTTAACTGAAATTAAAATAGATAAATCAA
>DWMG01001832.1:0-14337 GCA_018244855.1 Elbella merops | reverse complement strand
TAGGACTGTATTAATAGGACTGACTTGTGAAGTAGTTCAATGCAATGAAACTTCAATGCTTTTTGACCAAACGGTTAATGGAAGGAAAAAAAAATTAATAGTGTCTATGTCCTACATTTAATAGTTTCGGAGCAATTTTTTTGCTTTTTAATACCATTGTTCATTATTTTTAAAACAAATAAAATTGCATTTCTCTTTTTAATTATCCAGTGACAAAGTTACAATATTATTATCATGTACTTATTTAAATAAAAACAATATCTACTTATTACTTTGTAACTGGCAACCAATAAAAAAAAGTTACAAAGTTTACAATGAAAGATTCTAATTATAAAAACGTACTCACTATTAAAATGTCGTTATACATTTATAAAGTAAACAATATGGAACGCGTGTTTTTATTGTTATAAAAAATGTTTAAAATTATTCGCTGTCTATAAGTAGTTCGTTGGCCTACCATTAAATTTTACGTTTTTATTCATATGACTCACTATCTGACCGTTTTATGTAACTGTATACATTACATTATAATTAGTTTACATAAGTACGGCCTTAACCCTTCTCGACCTGAGAGGAGACTGATGTCCAACAGTGGAACTTTCGAAGGGTTGAGGATGAAGATTACTATATTAAAAACTACTTGTTGCCCACAGCTTTGCTCGCTCCCTTAATTAAAAAATTTCCGGGCGTTAAAAAGTATTCTACATCTAGTACTTTGGAATTATCTAAGTTATGACCATTCTGAATTTGTTAACACTCTTCGTCCATACAACCATTCCTTCATAAACATCATTCGTTTAGTAGGTAGATACTTCCTCCCTTTATGTGTCTCGTCGCATTTTGGACTACGGATTCTTAGGATTATGTAAGAAATTAAGAATTTTGCAGGAGTATGATGAGTAGACAGGCAGCGTCCAGCAGAGTTTGCAGCAGTTTTTGAACTAGCAGTACCTTCGGATATACAAGGAGACTAAGAACATTACCAGGTGTTTAATAAATATACAAGCAGGGTCAGCAGTTCATTGTTATTGGTCTACGTAAGTCTATGAAAGCTGTAGGGATATGGCAAGTATACAGGCAGTGCAATGATTACTATATACTATTTAACCTGTCTACCGTTACCACTCCACTCACCATTAGATCACGTTCTTGTCGCGGTTTTGGATTAGGAGCGCTATGGGCTATTTAAGGATCAAAGAATGTTAGAGATGTAGGTCAATACATAACCAGTGAAAAGCCATTTACTACTCCATGTACTGGTTACCATCAGTGACGGCTAAGCTAGTCGTATCTATCTTCTAGCTACAGGCTAGTCGGTGCAGAGCGATGGCAAAATATAATTACTGGCTACTCTGTGCAGAGCCACGGCTAAGTTATTTACGTAGGTATACCTACTGGACAGTAGATGTAGAGCGACCCTAAGGTAGGTCCATAACTAGTCGGTGTAGAGCGGCCCTAGAGCATGTCTATTGACTATAAGTTACAGGGTGACGCCAACGTAAATATACTACGTACTCGATGTAGAGCGACGGCTAAGGTAGGTCTAATGGCTAGTAAGTGTAAAGCGACGCTAAGTTAGGCCTACTATCTAGTCGGTATAGGCAACGACTAAGTACCGTCGAGCAGCTAAGGTAGAAGTGTCACGTTACCCTCCACTCACCCATAGATCGCGTCCTTGTCGCGCTTGTGCACGAGCGGCTCGCCGGGCAGCGCGTGCGCGGGCGCGGCGGGCGGCGGGTAGTGCACGGGCGGCAGGTGCGGGTGCGTCAGCCGGTGCTCGTGGTACATCGCGCCGCCCTCCATGTAGCCCCCGCCGTGGAGGCTCTCGTCGTACTGGAAACACCATCGCATAACTGTTAGTTTGTTTGTTCTGTATTCTGCATCTAACACAGAACTAGATTGAGTTGTGTATTCAAAACAAAACATTGCGAGGCTTTACTTTTAAGATTATATGTTTTAATAACTAGGGTGTCATGGTCTTTAGAGACTAAGTCGTTTGATAAAGAAAAAAAGGGCTTAAATCGGAAACTGTTAGCATAGTGGTGTGTGTATAGACTTAGGCTCAATTCCTATATCTCAATTAGTTAGTACACCTGCTAATAGATTTTTGACACAAAATAGAGTTTCGTAGACACGTATATAATCCTTTTTAGACAGTAAACGAACTCTTCAATATTTGTCATGGATGCTCTGTACCTATCCCGTATGTGACCTGGCGTGACGATATAATAATTAACTGATTGTAATCACAATTTTCATACCACCATATCTAGCATAATGCGAATTACAAAAACGCGGCATTTGATGTATGATTTAATGCGAACTGGTCATCTTCCAACGCAATATAAATATAAAATCAGATAACGATGAGTTAAACAGATAGCCTTATCTACCCGATCTAGCTCGTAATAAACTGAACGCATTTAATTTTCAATAAATTGCATCGCAATTACTGCGAGGCGAATTAAAACGTCAAGTCTTAGCAGTCGCGACGAACAGAAATAACAGAGAAACGGACGATACATCACTACGCTTTTTAGATAAGACTTTTTGCTGTAAAACGAAGGGCGAAAAACTTATCAGTTAACGAATGAAAAGCAAAATAAAATAATTAAAAAAATACTTTTTTAAAAAAACAAACTAA
The DNA here is from genome assembly GCA_018244855.1 of Elbella merops. Lineage (NCBI taxonomy): Eukaryota > Metazoa > Arthropoda > Insecta > Lepidoptera > Hesperiidae > Elbella > Elbella merops. The sequence continues at coordinate 11,693 of DWMG01001832.1, read as the reverse complement.
GGAATTACTACTCACGCGATGTAAGACGTTGGCTGTATTCTGGTGGTTACAATTAAAGTAATGAAAAAAAAACCGCCCAACGACTATTTCGATGAATATTCATTAAAAATAGCCAAGTCATTGTATGATAGCTATCTTCCATCTTTGCCCATCAATTAAGTCGGTGGAGCTTTTAAAATATATTCCCGGGCTTTTAAGGCACTGGCGGGTTGAAAGGTGCGAGTGGCCGAGCTTTGTTTCGACGGCAATTAGCCCTAATGTATGCGAGAAATGCACTTTTATTTAGATGTTTAAACGTTAATCGACTCTACGTAGAGATTCTAAGTGTCCATTGTTTCATCTACCGCTCTCTATTAATTCTGGACACCTTTTAAAATTTCATTGAATTTTGAGAATTTCTTAACACCCCACAATAGTGTTATGCCATTATCTGGATGTTTTAAAAAGAAACATCCTGGCAATTTTGTAAATTGTATTATTACGATTTAATTAACACATTATTTTTATATATTACTGTATTGGTATGGAATAAATCAAAAATTAAATTACATTTCAATTTATTGTCACCGAAAAATACTTCTGAATGCATCACAATTGTTGTTTTATTCATTATTAATTTAACATAATCTAATTTTTAATAAGCAGCCAGAAAGTTTTACATAATTAAATAACGCCGAGAAATACAACTAGTCCAAAAACTAGTGAGTGGCGCGACTAGCAATTCCGCATTAACAAGATTATCGCATTGTTAATTTTTGTACTCGTTCAGTTAATGGCATTCAAGTTACGGTTCACCTCTGACTCCTCAAAATGTTATTACCTAATTGTGTATTGTCAATGTTAACTGTATGAATAATACATTAGTTATCTGCCATTGTTAGTTTTAACTTGAATAATCAACAACACTACAGTTATTTATGTTTTAGTTGAGTATGACTCAGTTTTAGGAGAATCTTTGGCGTATTAATTACATTATCGTGCCTTGATGTATAATTTATATTCATAGCACAAATATCATTATTTAAATATTATATTAATTAATAAAATACGGTTTATTAACGCAATATATGTCAGTGCAGTGACAGTTACCATCACACGCTAAATCTATATTGGTTGTATGGTAAAAACAATTAAACTGGCTGTAAATAAAGTTTGATCGGTGTTTACGATAAAGATGTCAACATAACTGCTGGTATATTTAATATCTTGTCTCAATCCTGACAAGTCAGTCAAGACATTGACATCAAACTGTATGATAATGGACAGAAACTGAAATATCACATTCTGGACAGTTTCGTGAATAATAACCCGCATTTTATGGGGGTATGTTTGGGAGCATAAATAATATTTCTATTAAAACAATATAAACAATCCACACTTCAATTCTTAATTTAGAATTAATTAATCGCATTAAATTCGGTTAAATCAGATTAAATCGATCTATTTCTTTTTCAATTAATCCTAAATATCCAATAAAATTACAGACAATATACATTAATGAAATAAAAAGTTATATTATCGCATAATAAAATTCAATTGACAACGAATTACTGATATCGTATCTGTGAAAAGTTTCGCAAAGAAATAATGAAATAATTGTTTGTAAATAAATTTCATTATTTACAGTTATATAATTATTATGCTAAAGTTTAATAAAAATTTCACGGGTCAACCGCAAAACGTTATCTGAGCTATTGTTATTGTAAGATTACTCATAATTTACGCTAAACTGAACGTTTACTGTTTTAATTAAGATATTTTAACTGTGAAAGATAAAATTACAGTTTATTTGTTTATGGCCTGTTTTATTGATGTAATATAAACATCAAATGTACTAGCGCTTGGTTCCCGGCTTTGTGTGTGTTTATGCATTTATAATTAAAATTATATAAGTTTCCTGATAAAGAACGTATGTTTTGTAAGATTTATTCATTTATTTATCCTTTATGGTTGCTAACAAAGGGACTAAGTGCAAATTGGCATTTTATGTTTACCTAGACAAATGTATGAATGTAGAACAGAAAAAAGTTAATACCTATTTTTAGGTCATTAGTCATTTTGAAATCCTCAGTAATTCGTAGTTTGAAATTAGAACAGTTACCGTCTTAGTTAGTTTCCTTCGGATGTAAATAATTCAATGCTGACGTACTTTAAAGGGGACAATGTGGACAGAGCCAGGAACCAGGAGGAGGCACAGGTGCGTTAATGACGCTGATATCGATCCGCCGAAGCGCACCGTCACCGTTTTTGATGGCGGGCTCCACTCCACGCCTGACAGCCATTTTGAAATATAAAACGATGACCTGATATTTATTTGTGAATGTCAGGATCATAAAATACCTACATCTTACACGTATGTAGCGTAATAATAATAATACTTATTATTATGAACAATTTAATGAAATTGTAACGTGTAATTTTACTGTACAAGTGCGGTTCCCATGAATACGTTAGATAACAATATTTTAATAAATTAAATGTTTTTTTTGGATGTGAAGCATCTGGGTATAGGCGCGTGAGGGTAAAACCGATTGTTGGCGTGGCGACGTGTAGCCACGGGCAAACGTCGCCAAACTATATAGTGGTTTATATATATGCCGTCTATATGTCGTAATATGTAGATACGATGTGAAGTCTCTGATTAATAGAATGGAATTGTCGTAATTTGAAAAAAAAAATTGATTTTTTTTATTTTTGTATTTAATGAAAATAAATGGTTATTAAATAAACATTTTACGGAAAAAAATTGTAATAAGTATACTATTTTTTATCATGCCATATTTAGTTCTTGTCGTAATCTGTTCTTTTATGAATATGACTTGTAGAAAATAATTTCGATGTATCACATCTGCCAGACGTCCCGTGCGGGTTCATTTTTTTATTTTTGGTGGTTTACTGGTGTCAATGAATGTAAAAATGAAAACTATTAACATTTGAAAATTGACATTAAAAAGCTATAGGTAACAATTTATTGGTTACGATTTATGAAATAATTCAAAATGGCGGACGTTAGGGTTACCATCATCAGGTATATTCACAATACAACTTCTTGACCATATGAATCCAACCTATACAAAGTCGATGATATGATAAAGATACACACATACATTTCTAATTACATATTTATATATATAATTCTACAGTCACACCGGAACAAAAATTCCGTCGCACTTTTGCCCCGACCGGAAATCGAACTCGCATCGAACGGTTCATCAATCAAATTTACAAAACACATACTATTTATAGCTCAGTCTAGATACCTCATGCATGTTTGCAAAAACGTTTAACATCGCATATTACATCATCACTGCAACAGGTCTAACTCACATAATAAATGAGCCGCAATGAACAGTTAAAACTACATCAAAATCGGACTAGCCGAAACGAGACAAGCTCACAAACACAAGCTCTTGATAAGGAAGTACTCGTATACTCATTTCCTAACAACGTACACGCAGGAATAAAACCTCGTAAACAATAGAATAGTTAAATCGCTTATTATGGAGTTTATGGTCACATAACCCTTGCCCTGGACTACTACCTACTTACTGCGCCATTTATTCCCTTAAAGATTTTATTCTTAGAATTCTACACACTTTCCGCGAATTAGAAAACAGTACGAACTTTAAAGTTTGGAAATTATCTGATTTTGCTATTCTTCAATGTTATTAAAGTATAGAAGTTTCTTCACTGTCTTTTCCCTTACAATTAAAGCAAGTTATATTTAATGTTAAAATACGTCTATGCATATCTACTTTTGAAGCCCAGTCTTCTGGAATTACTGAATTAGAAAGAACTAGTCCATTAGATCGAAATAATATTAATTAAACTATGATGGCTGTCAGAAGTGTTAGATATCAGCGCGCGTCTATGAAGGAAGTTATAAATTTAAAAGAAGCATAGGTATAATGCTGGAAGGATAGAAATATTTAACGCTGCGTTCTCTGCCTACACCATACAGATCCAGGCGTGTACATACAATGATACAGTAATTGAAATCTTGCTTGTAGTTAAACATACATTCGTTTAAACATAGTAGGTATTTTAAACATTATTGTTAAAAGCTAATTAGTTAGAAATATTCCTCAATATAAATACCCCATTGTTACAAATATGAAAGGACTCTATTGATCTGGTAACACTGTTTGGAATAAGGGGAGAACATGTTAGCTTCCTAATTGTATTATTTAAAATGACCTCATGCTTTATTTAATTAAATTTAGAGCCAGTTGTTGTAATCTAGCTATCCCAGTGTCAGTTTCCCAAGGGTTGAGTATTTGGTAATTATCTAATGAATGTCATAATAAAAGAATTTTCGTATTTGACACTTTCTGACCTTCACTATCGTATCAGCACATTTTTCTTTAACTACAGTTCAGGCAAGCTATTAAAAGATTCATTCTAATATATATCGTTATTTTAAAACATTCTCCAATTTATACATTTAATACAGCTCTATAGGCTATAAATGATATTTTCGTTTAAAATCACCTTTACTTTATAGGTTATGGCCATCGTGTCATACAGCCAATGTGTATTTATATGTTTATATGTAAATATATATTTACGTTTATATTTAGCTGCCGACACAAACATCGAGTAACACATTATGTAAGTACATTTACTTAATTAGAGGTGATTTATAAGCAAAACTGTGGTTACAGGTACAAGTGTAACCTATGATAATTTGATAGTTGATGGCATTGAATGAACACACTCAGCTCAAACTTTACGTACAGGAAATTATTCAAATTCAATTATAATAAACTTTTCGCCATTCTCCAACGATTATGACAATGTACACTACTCTTTAGCTTAGATTTTTTAATTTTATAGACAAATACAAAGAGAACAGAATTAAAAATAAACTGTTCATTTTTTTTCACGGCGTATTTTCTGTGAATTATTTATGGCTAACAACAATAACATAAATGTTTCTGTTGCGTGCTATGGCTAAAACATTTTCATTGCTAATTTACAATCAATTATTTACATTTCAAAGCATTGTGATATTCCACTAACATTTACTCAAAACTAAAATTACTTATTCCGAATGTTACCTAAACATAATCAAAATGTACAAATCTAAACATATTATGAAATATTGCGACCTTTGGAATTACAACTGCGACCCAGTTCAGCCACCATATTAATGACCGCACGATTTAAAATCGCAACACGAGATTAAAACCGCACGACAATAATCGCAGTCGTAAAAGTCGCCTTAAATCATAATTACTTATTTTACTACACACTTGTATGCGAATCAAACGTTGTTATTGACACCGTATTACTGATAATTATAGGAAATTAAACTGTATTACAACGTCACAGGGCTGTTGTCGAGTGCGATTGTAGCGCGTTGCAATTAAAACATGGAATAATGAATGCGTGTGTGTCATAAATAGTTACGCAACTTTGACCCTTACGGGGATACGTTAGAGATGTCCGCGAGCGCCGCCGGTGTGTTTACGATTTGCGTGCGCGATATGAAAATGGCGGCAAGTTAGGTATTTTTATTGGAGCAGTCGAAACAATGGGTGAGGCTGTATGGCCGTGTGTGACGCCTTGGCGCTATAAATACGATTTTATAAAGACTGACGTTTTATTACGTTGTAAATGTAAAGGAACACGCTGTGCTCGATATGCCCAATAAAATAAGCATACAAAATACAGCTTTTAATTCGAATGATACGCGGGCTTCGTTCTTTTTCTTTTCCTGTACACTTATATAGTTCCCTAAAAAGGCGAACGTAACATAAAATGTGAGGCCATTTTTTTCGAATTAATGAGTGTTACATTGTTGAAGTTATAATTCTTTGGAGAGATGCATTTCGCTAAGACGCGAGCAAATATTCCGAATTTAACGCAATAATAAGCGAAGCAGTACTTAGACCACCCATATATTTACCTTTAGTTTGCTTTACATTTAAAAAAAAATTACTAGTAGGTATATACGGTTAATATAATTATATATTTAAAACAATTGAGTCTTATATTAAACATTTTTTCGAATTATAAATGAAATCGGTAGCAATTTTAGAACTACTTATAACGGTGGTGCGAAATAAGCGAAATTACTCCACTTTTTACTTCTACTCTACTTCTACTCTTGTTTCGATAATAATATTGTTGAAATTTATTTAACACAATTAAAACAAACTTTACCATAAATGTATTACAACAAAAATGGCAATGAAATTAAATCTTTTAATGGCATATGAATGGATATATTCATACGTGGATATTTGCACCTCATAATGGAAATACCTAGCCATGAATATTTATTAACAGTAAGAAATACAATATTACTATTAATACATTAATTAATAAGATAGGAATAATACGATATTATGTTTCCATTTTGAAATGTAATAAAATAAACCTTTAATTTAAATATTAAATTATAGTAATGATCAAAGTGATATTTTAACTACTAATATTACATCAATAAATAATTATTATATTATTGTTAATGTTCAAACTGAATGCGATCTCTTGATCACTGTAACTCTTAATGAAAAAAAATTATCTACTATAAAATTTTAGCACAAGTTATACTTATTTAACACCACGTTCTACTTCCATAGACATTAAAGTCTTATAACTGTTAAATACATATTTCAACTTTTGGATGTAAGTTTCTATCACATACAAACGATCTGAGCTAAGGTTGAAATAAATGGAATGTACTACAAAATAAAGCTGAATTTATATGTTATTACGATTTAAAATATTTCCCGCCAAAACGCAACCGCTGCCTGTACTAACAATATTATGTTAGGTTATCTAAAATCTTATAAGTTTTTGCTGTTCAGGTGAATAATATTCAGAAACGTAATTTTAACTTTATTTTTGAGAAGGATGTGTCGATTTTAACATTGGTTATAAAGATAACATTTCGAAAACGTCAAATTTCAATTGTTTGCTATGCATGGAAGGTGGATGGGTTGCAGGAAAAAATATTAAAACACATTTTTTTTTTTAATTCAAAATAACAGTAAATTATTTTCAGCATACTTATTGTTTGTATAAGGAAGCAGATTATGGTTAAAAAAAGTGCTTTTTATTCAAAAATAATTAGCAACCATTGCCACTAGAGCGGCTTGGTGGAGTATGCACCAGAACGTCAGCTACAGGCTATATCATCTCCCAGGAGTATAATCCCAATAGATTGAGATAGAGTAGGCGTTAAAACATCAACTTTAGTTATACATATCATAAATCCATGAACTATATTTGTAGGAAGTATGGCATATTGTTAAAACATCACAGATATAAGTATTTTGAACTATTAACTTTTTCTGTTTATAAGTTTAGTTATGTACCATATAACAAATATAATCTTATTTAAATGTAACTTAGAGAAACGGGCATTTGTTTGTTATGAATATATTGATACGAAACTCGAAATAAAAATTCGATGCATTGAGAGTCCCCTATTAAACAGATAATTGCACAAGAGCTTCAGAATAAAAGGTTTCATAATTTTCTTTCGAAAAAACTATACCTAAATATTTTAAGAATAATCATATTATTATTGTAATATTAAATCCTTGGCTGCAACTAAGATTAAATTCAAGTGTATTTTGTCGATATTTATCTTGGCAGCGGCTGAATATAATAAGTGGCCAGTATTATAACAGAGAACATCTCAGTTCTATTTTTAAAATATAACATTATGTAACGGCTGTTAAGTGTGTGGAAGTTTCAGATAATGACGTCACGCTACAAGCTTGCGAGCGGTTAGATATTTTCTTATTGGTGTGACCACCGTGACACACTTCTGGGACACTTACGTCATTTATTTGTAGCCGGTTGACATTACATGTGGTGGCTGACGAAAAAAAAAACAAATTACGGCCTTCAGTAATATTAACAAGCGAATTTAAAATTCTATTTTATCGGGAATATACAAATTATCATGTGACAGCCAGCCGCAAGTTGTATAAAAATATTCCCATAAATTTTTAGGTCAGTGCCGACTAACATTCCGTCACGTATGGAGGGATAGGGGTAATTAAAATTCTGTAATGATCACACCGACACCTCTGCTAGACGTGAACCGGTATTTAGAGTAGGTTTAACAACATTCAGCCATGTACGGGAACAAAAACGTCACGTCAACATAATGACGACTTTCGTCATGTACATATATCGCGCGCCAATAAAAATATTCATCAACAAAAAGCACCAAAACAAATTATAAGTATTGTTTATTTTGAACAAAAAAATTAATTTTAATTGCACATCGTAATGGTCATAACTCGCGAAGGCGCTAACCTGTCCTAAAATAATGAAGCTAGCCATTAAATATTTCGAAAATATGTAATGACTACCTTTTGACGTCTCGAGAGCCGGTTTCGAAATGAAATGATACGTTTTAAAAATGGAATCGCTCGGGTCCCGCCTTTTTTACTCCGCGATAACCTTTAGTCCATTTGGTTTGCCATAACGAAAAAATAAGCATCGTGTACGTTTTAATTTTTTTTTTAATGACATTCTTGTGGTTTTTTCTCGCTGGGAATCTTCGCCTGAGTAATAAGTACCATTGGGCCGGGCAGGTTTTTGCGATCCATATGGTTTCTTGGATTTCAGTTTTTTATGTTTTTGATACGATTATATTTTGACGGTAGACAACGCATTGTAGCGGGCTTAAGACATAAGTCATGCCGTCAAACCCTGATGAGTTCTGAACCCCGTTGCGCTAATTAAAGCCCGTGGATTAATCACTTCAGTTATTCAAATTTCGCTTAGATTGCGCCCGCCTCCGGGTCAGTTTTTTAACGATTCGCGCTCTCATGATTAGTATTTTTCGATTCTACGAAAACTATTTTGCCGCAATAAATTTCAAGTGACTTAGATTGTTAAAATTCTGTGCTCGTAGCCCAAATATTCGTACAACACTGTAAACATAACTGTATCGTGTTATTTTGAAAAACAAGGAATTAAATGGGTTGGTTTTCGAACGCAGACGGTTGGGGAAGACAGAAGCGTCACTTGTGCCCGACACGGGGTGGGACATGATGAACGCCACCCTTAAACAGCGCCGTCTCCGTCTAACTCACACACTCGCCTATATCCCCGTCTTCGTCTCTGTCATCTGGCGACGCGCTCACACGTCTGGGGGCTACCAGAAACGATACCGAAACAGTGAATAATGTATTTGAACTACTAACAATGCTTAATAATAAGATGCCGCTGTATAACATTCGTTAGCCCGAAATAACTATTCTCATATTCGATATTCTCATAAGCGATGTTCGTGAACTCAACAAAAAGTCTGGTACGCACAGCACGGCGGGTAGCGGTCATTAAGGTCTATTTTTATAAGGTTTTTTTTGAATCTATAGCGGTAAATAAAGCATCGTTAGACCTTCCGCGACGCTGTATCGAATTTTATAGCGCCACTCGATCCATACGTAATACGATCGTAAAACTTAGAAAAATCTTTATATACCAGCTATTAAGCGGACGGATTGAGACGTCCGGACGGCCGACGGCCGGCCGTCGGAACGTCCACCATTTAAATTTAAGAGCGTTACGGCGGGCGCTACTCATAAATTCCGTTTCATTCACGATGGCCGGCGCATGAGAGCCGAGCAACGCTGCGTTTGTTTCACAACCATAAATACTAATAAAACGGCCTCGTTACGGCGACGGATCGAAAATCGGCACACGACTTCTTAACGACACCTATTAGGGATCTTCTGTCTGCTCGATTTAATTGAAAAATTGTATCCAGAGCGCTGCAAGAGTCGGATCCGAGTCCCTCGCCGGATGCGGGCCCAGACGTCCATTATCCCATTTGCCCATCCGCATGGGGACACCGCTCCGCCGCCGCGGCAACACTACCACGTGTCAATAGACCAATCGGCCGCCGCTCCCGCGTTCACCTTCGGCGGCCACTCGCTCTATTACCAACGCTGAGGGCGCGCGACTCTGCGCCGAAGATTCCGACCTTTTAATATCCATATTGCGTTCCTTTTCCCGCTTCATAAAAATAGCTCGCCTGAGCGATGTTCCGCGCTATTCGCGAGCGGATTTATCTCTCGCGTCGGGGGCGGCGCTAACGTCCGTTTTAAGGTCGCGGATGATAGTTTTACATCCCCATACACGCATTTTATTTAATTCGAAATTTAGCATAACTATCAGTAATAAATCACATCAGATTTTACATCGATGTAATGTTCGACGCTATCTATGGTACAGTTTCGGTGAGATGTGATTGTTTTAAATTAATTTTAATAGTCTCTTAACCTCGGACCTTAGATTAGCGTTACAAATTGAACGTATGGTCTACATGTGTGCAATTTGTGCTCATACAGCGCATTATCTGTTCTTGTAATGTAAACAGGGGGGTCAATAGCTGGCACATGAACCGCGATAGTGGCATGGACCCGTTATCGAAGTGGAGACCGTCCAGCTTCACTCTCAGTCAGATTTCACGTAAATATGCCTCGTTAAGATAGCAGTTTCCTTTCCTTGCGACGCCACTCGCCTTTTTGCTTTTACTAAACAGAATAAGTAGGTAGGTATACACACTTAAAGGATTTTCTTGTTTGAATTAAACTCGGATAATTTATGGCCCCACCTTCAATCGGAGGACGCTAAGTAGGTGTCTGAATGTGCCGTGTAGGTTTATTCCACCCAATTTTATTACTAAATATCCAAACAAAATATTTATTGCACTGTGTACCTATCGTCTGTATTTGTAATATTGCAATTTGTGTTGCACTGAAGTTCAAACCAACGTTGGGAAAAAAGCTTATTTCCGTGCCCAGGATAAATCTGAAGCAACTCCAAGTATTCACAACTACTTACATCTAAAACTCTATGGAAAATATTTATAATGGAATTCTTGACATTATTAATGTAAAAAAAATCAGATTTTTTTCGTAGTACATCCGTCCTCGGACACCGGTGTTTCGGCCGCCAGATTTACCATGACAGAGAGAAAATTAAAAAAAAAAACGCGCGCCATCATAAATAACGTTGACATAGCCGCCCACGCGCGCCTTATTATCGGCCGTTCGTCCGTCCGTCCGTCCGTTCGTTACCGCTATTGTGTATGTGAATGCGAGATTAGCCACAGCCGCTTCGTGATCGACTATTTAGTGTTATTCTGTCACTGATGCTGTGTGTCCATTCAAATCTGAACGCCTTTTAAGATTGCCAGCATTCTCGGTCGGTTCCCATTAGATTTTTTGCCGCGAAAACGGAGATTCTTACAGTTAGTCGCAGGTGGTTCGTTTTTCCGTCCGTCCGATGACAATAAACGATTAAGTAACAACATTGTGAAAAACATACCTATAGGTAATAGCTGCGATAATCTATAATCTAGGTATATTCTTTACATGTTTCAAGCTAGGCAAATTACAAAAATACTAATATTTATAATAAGTTACTGGACACTAACAATAACTAACTAAAATAACAACATTGGTTAACGAAAAACATGATTTCGAAAAATGTTCGAAACATTGAAACGAAATAACGTTCTATATTCGCCAAGATTATAATTAAGCTAGTGTTTATTAGAAAAAAATGTTGTTAACTAAACCCTTACTGTGTAACAGATAAGTCCAACTAATTATCCATAACGACTTAAAATTCATTTCACGTCGGCCATAACTTTGGAGACTGTCAACGAAAACGCGCGCTAAATAGCCTATAACGGACCGTCGTGATTC
>DWMG01001831.1:0-14338 GCA_018244855.1 Elbella merops | reverse complement strand
GTTTTGTGTTTTGTTGTTATTTAGACCGAGGAAAATTTGTTTGAAAATCTGCATTATGCTACAAAATACGTTTCATAATTCAAAAGAAAAGAAAGAATTTTATACGATTAATTGCTAGTTCTCGAAAAAACTAAAAATAAAAAATAAAGTGTAAGAATAATATCGTGCTTAAGCATTGAATAGGAGCTTCGAATTGCTTAGCTTTTATTTTATTACACGGCACGCTAGAAAATCTAATCCCACCGCAGAGAACAAATTAAATTATGTTGTAGCATGTTAATCCCGCACATTTTATCGTTTCCTGCACGATGAGAATTTGTTTCTATCGCCTTGTTATGTACTTACCTTACAACAGAACACATTTAAATTTATTGTCAGCTTAAAGCTAAACGCAGCTAGCCACGGACTTACGTTGACTTTGCTCTGGCCTCTTTTTGATATATATTTATATTCTCCTTTAACAGACCGGCTGAGGTTCGTTGACAGGTCAAATGTGATTAAAGATGACAACTGTGGACTGGAATCCAAACATTTTACTACGACGGGATTCTGCAGGAAAATTTTCTTATTAAATAACAGATGTTTATTACGAAATACAGATAAAAACGAATATACTGACACTATGTAATGTATTAAATCACAACTCAGATGTATCAATTAAAAAACACATAATTATTTATGAATTCATAACAATTTAACATTCAATAACAAGCAGTGTAAGTCTAGGGGTTCATAGTTCAACCTCTCATTCCTAAGGTTCCAAAACTTGGAGACCACCTTTTTCCTTACAAAACCATGTATGTTTTTAACATTATCATTTGCTGTATAGTAAAACATCATGAGGAAAGCTGCGCACCGTAAGGTTATCCATGATGTTCTCTGGTATCTAAGTATGCCAAACTCGAAGTTTCCCAGAGTAGTGGACTACGGCCTTAACCTACCTTATTCTGAAAGTTGAGCTCAGTCCAACCGTGAAACGATCAAAAGCATTTAATGACAATTTAGCAAAAATGTAATACTGAGATAACTAATGTATCATTTTCTCAATTCCTTAGAGTTTAGCTTTATACTTAACAATATACTTTAAGTAAAGTTCAACTAAATCTTTTACTATTAAATCAATTGAATGTTTTACTATGTAACCAGCTAAATGTTTTCGTCTAGTAACTTCGCAATATTGAACGATAAATTTGTTAGCTTGAGAACGAGAGATGCCACAACATGTAGACGTTAGACCATTAAGTTATAGCAAAATTAGAATTAATTGAGTTTACGGGCGGGTTGTAAAGGAAAACGTAATGTTCGTAGTTTAGTGTTAGTTAAAATCGTGGTCACAGTCATAAATGGTTTACTCCGCACTTACTGTATTTAAAGCTGATTCTTATGACTTACACTCAAATAACGCTCTGTGCGTAGAAGGAAAACGTATCTGTGTCTTAATTTACAAATACAAAAACAGTTTGGAAAATGGTTTAAGATTCGACTTCAACGCCACCTTAAATCCTATTAATGCTAATATTTTTCGTTCATTATTTTTATTCTATCTACATTAAAAATTATTTTTTACTTTTTAGTCCGATGTGCTCAATATGAGCGTGTTCTTTAGTTTTTTTTTAACTATATTTATTTTATATTCCTAGAGGCCTTCTATGCCTGGATAGGTCCAGATAACAAAATATTAGCAGAGCACATATGTCTCACATTCGCAGCGGAAAGTATTAATGGCGTCATATAACCATCCTTTCGGTCATTTAAAAAATATATTTATTAAAAAAAATTAACACCAGTTATAATCTTATAATTATAGTTTGCTATATAACATTTAGTAATTTCATGATTCAATCATCTGAAGATTCGAATTCACTCCACCAAATTTTTGATAAATCTTTTCAATGATTATAAATGGACCTTAAGCCTAACCCACATAGGTTTTTCGGGATGGCCCGGCTAGTTTTGGACCTGTATGAGGTCCTTCCTCATGAGTTCCCGGCGCTTGCAGCGAGGTCGGGGTAGAGAATTAAGCCGGTACATTTAAAATCATGTGTATAAACACTCACGAAACATTTAATAGTAAAATCTTTTCAATTATGCCATCTTCAGTCCTATAAGATCTAAAACTTGTTACATAGCAAGTACAAGGATATATTGCAATATTTGCATGTACTATAATTGTCTTATCCTTCTAATGAAATGTACTTTTAAATGTTTTAATAGAAACTGGCAATAACCGTACATGATATTTATGGATTTACTATTTAATTCCTGTTATAATATATGCATGTATAAAGAAATTTTCTTCACCAATTATTTTTATAAACATTCATACCCCTTTTCGTGCTGGTTACCAGTCTTGTTAACATAAACATAACAGCTTCATGTTTATCCACAACTTTAGGCTCTTGTTTGTTTGTTGAAAATTTTATGCGTCCCTTATGTCATTATCCTTCAAGTCCTTTCGACCTTTGAGTTTCTTTTTTTATTGAATGTTATAATCAAATCAAAATTTTAATTGGATATTTTTATACACTTTCCTTGAGATTTATTTGTAACACTCCGTTGTTTATGAATCACTTAGGCCCGTTTATCTACTGAATAAAAAATATCGTAGTAATGTTTGGTATTAAGATTTCTGAGATTTTTATTAATTTATAATACATATCGATATATTTCTTTTTCGGTAGCTAATACATTTGCAGGTATTTCGAGCTTATAAAGTTATTGGACACATATGAGTGCTGGAAAGCGTTAAATATAACGCGTAGATGGCAAAGTTTCCAACTAATGGAACGCTCGAACAGCTTTTGACTCTCTTATCGAAAGCTTTTACGTCATTTATTAATAACAACGCGCCACAATATTTGTGCTTTTAACGTCAGTATCACGGGAGACAAATTTGGTGAGACCATGTCATTTGTTTGTATAAGAATAAACCAAGAACAAAAGTCATATTAATAACGAGTGCTCTCCTAAAAGATTTTCCTTGTAATGTCATATTTTTTCCTTATTGTCAGATCTGTACAATAGAGGCGTGTCGGTGCGTATGAATGTAGACATTACGTAATTAAGCACTGGATTTTTAGACATCCTATATTAATGCGTTATGTACGCTTGTCAAAAATCATCGTGTCTAACATAACCATTGCACGACTGAGCGTTTACGATCAGTTCATTTGATATTCATTAAGTTTCGAAAGTCATCAAAATTCTGCCAATACCTACTTAATGTTAATTCTTCCCGTACTGAATATTTTGAGATACGAATGTGATACAAAAAAATTAATTACTTTTCTCATTGTTATTGCTACATTTTCTCATCAGGCCCATTATTGGTTGGGCGTGGAGCACTGAATACTAAATATCTCTTTCCATT
Organism: Elbella merops; assembly: GCA_018244855.1. Taxonomy (NCBI): domain Eukaryota; kingdom Metazoa; phylum Arthropoda; class Insecta; order Lepidoptera; family Hesperiidae; genus Elbella; species Elbella merops. The sequence continues at coordinate 10,968 of DWMG01001831.1, read as the reverse complement.
TACGCAAGGATTTTCAGAATTTGGATGCGGTTTCGGAGACATGAAACTCCGAGGGACCAGTACAAATTACATGTTTAATAAAAGTAGAAATTACTTTCTAGTAGTTTATACTTGAAATGAATAGAAAAATCACTAAGTTGGGTGAATTTTTAAATTAAGGTATCCTCGCTAGAATGACGCAGGCCATAATCACGAAAAACCCTGCGTGCCCTGTGAATTCTCTCTAATTTTTTAATGTGCTAACACTTGTCCATTATGGATACCTCTGATTTTTTCCTTTACCTTCTGAGCAGAGACCAGTCTCCAACACTAGAAACAAAAGGATTGATAAAGACACTTAACGAAACACTATTCTATGAAGTATATTTTCTCTAATTACTAAATTTCATTATTTCCTAAGGTAAAACATGATATTTCGAGAGATGGATCGTAATAAAATGTGTTACATAGGTTTTAAATGAATAAGTCATTTAAGTTGTTCACTGGATTATTTAGGCGATAGTAGATTGAAAAATGGGAACTTTTGTACCTTACAATGTGTATATACTCAGTGATCTATAACGAAAAGCATTGATTACTGTATGGAACACTGGTGAAACCTGGGAGTGCTAGAATCCTCAGTAGGCAGTGGAGTCTAGTGCAGATAGGTCTGTTCGGAGAAATACAGACGTGATGTCATTGCCCTGTGACTTATCGTCACATGCAAAGATATAAAAAATAAAACTGGCACGGCTACATTTACATATGAACGTCAATACCTGTAGTAACAGCATTTATCAAAAAGTCAATAAACATTACTCGCTCCAACGTTTTGGGGATAGTTGGCTCGGACGGCGGGCTTCTCGCTCCATTACGTAATTATTGCCCGCTCGCTTGAAAAGTATACCACTGCACTACACTGCTCGAGGCTTATTTTTAGTGAAAATTTAAACGTACTAAACCTATATATTTGTTGCAGGTTATCCTAACAATATACTAAAAACTTTTTGTATCCACCAAAATATTATGGCAGCGTTCTTTCATTGGAATTTTTGATCCGTCACAAAGCTAGATTTGAATACTCAATGCCTTCTATATTATTGAAATTTACTAGTCTCTATTTTAACAATTGCTCTGAAATTAAGTAATTATGATATAATATGTTGAGCATAATTCTTAGCGTATGAAGCCAAAATCAGAAAGTAAATAGAAGTTTATTTAACATGTTCAAGAAATGCCACATATTTAGTTAGTTTAGCGGGGAGGCGATGAGGAGGGAATGACACAATTATCGAAAAGCTTGATTATTCAAGCAGTTTAGCAAAATCATAGATAAAGTTTATGGAATAATAATTTTAAATATATGCTTTAAGTCTCTGTACCAACCTTTACCACTTGTTACAAATAAACGTAATAAAAATATATCTAAACAACAAAAACACGAAACTTGTTATTAAAACTCTGACATCTGGGCCATTGCTTAGGGCAATTTCAAAATAATTGAGGTTACAATTCAACAACATATGTGTGTGTTTTTTATAAAACGGCTGTTTATATTTTTCATTGTTATAACTTTACGATTTAATTCCACTATAAATCTTTGACAACCGTATGGGAAGAGAGTGATGAATGTATAAGAAGCACGACAGATCTGTAAAGATAGAAATATTTGTTTCACGGTACTCCCTGTAGGCAGGGATTGATATAATTATTGTATATTTACGGGATAGGCCCCGTAAATATACAATAAATATTTTTCACAACAACGCTTCAACATCACAGTATTACCGAACATCACAGTAGACCGAACAATGTACTCGAGATTACTGTGTATTAGATATGCATCTTATTGCTGATGTACATAGACCACTTCAGCGAATCAATGTTTGAGTTTCTCCGTCTGCATAATAGAGTATTAACAGATGAAACAGATCTGTGCTCTTCGGCATGAGTCATGTATTATTCTGAAACTACCATTAAGGGTATAGAGATAAATGTTACTAGCAATATTTTTGACGCAATTTTAATTCAAGATGTGTAACATCCTTATGCATTGCCGCAACTAGTTTTACATCTCACAGCTGTGGTTGGGTCTGTTCCGAATTGGCGGAGACATGGACATTATAATTTGCTTTCAGAGTCTTCGATAAGATTTAACGATTGGTACTTAACCATAACAAACGGGACCGATTGCTTAACATTTCAGTACAAGAGCTAGAAAGGAACTAAACCTATAAAAAGCTTGAAGTCTGCAATCGTCCCAGAACTACATATATACATATAACTGCAACAAGCTTTAAAGTCGCTTTTATGTCGCCTTCCATGTCACTCGCATAATAGCTGCTTGCAGTACCACATGATTTGCGTATAAAATGACCTCCGACAGTCAACAGGACGCACCCATTGATGTCACATTATGTACCCACTGTGTACACACCCTTCGGGAACGAGCCCTAAGTAATCATGTAAAGAATGGAAAATCTACTGTTTGTATATTGGATTACGAAAACAAAGCAGTATATATTCTTTAAACAAGAAAGAAGGATAAAACAAACATGTGCATCCGCAGTAAAGCGAGTGTATCACTAGAAACAGAAGTGTGAAAACAATCGTAAAACCCATGAAAGTTGCGCATGTCCGTCAATCAATGGTTGGCGGCGTCGAAGAGAATGAGTACAATAAACCATCACGCAGCGTAAAAGCGGCGTAATGAGGCGAAAAAAGAATACCGTCGGCAAAAACTTTACGTTATCTCAGTCGCAAATTATTGTACAAATTCTCTCTACGTTTACGAGAATGATACAACTCGTTAGCGATGTCCCTCGCGACGTGTGACCGTGATTGTCATGAATTCAAACGAAACCCTAAACGTATTATAACATATTCATCGTATTGCATAATGAGAACGAATTGGTTTTCATTCTGTAACTAACAAACAATATGTTGCGAAAAATCTTTCTCTACGATTCCCAACCGGCATGCCCAGCGTGGGGATTACCAACAATAGCCCCACAGGGTAGGCCTACTCGTATATCTAGCAGGAGACATAGGATGTTTATAATAATGAAGTGACAAATAAACTTCATGAAAACAAACGTTTTAACGAAGTCGAAATCCTCAGAACGTACCAAAACATACGTACCTATATGTAGGCATTTGCGAGTCCTCGACTTGACCCATAAGGTTATTTTGAAGAAAACTAAGTGTACAGATGCTAAGATAGAAATAACTTAGCATCGTACTCGAGTATTATTTAATATCTTTTCAAAATAACTAGTGAGAGCAAAAAACTAAACGGCCGTAATATACGTTACCAAGGAGAAAGAATTTAGAAGATATCGTATTTTATATTAAGGCCGAGAAATCCGCAAACCGTTTCGTATCTAGTAATCATAGTCCCTTATAACAATATCCCACACTAGACAGAATATCAAGCGAGTCATGTGAAAAATTCTAAACCTATTCTGTTAATACTTAAGAAATACGGTTTCTTTTAAAGGATGCTTGCCGGAGATGAAACTTGTGTGCCCAGAATATTCAAGTACCAAAAAATAATCATACGTATTCGGAAGAATTACGACAGCGTCAATATTGGTGTTATCAAATTACATTTTTATAATACATAATGTTTATATGTGAAATTTATGTATTAAGCATGGCAGTATTTGACATCATGCAGTGGATTTAATAACAATTAAAAATACATTCAATGTAGAAACGATTAATTACGCAAGGAGTTTTAACGGTGAAGGAAATCGTGATGAACTATGAACAATTTATTATTATCCATAGTCGGAGGTGTGTAAAGTTTGCCAACACGCACATCGCCCGCGTGTCAGATGGCCTTAAACCTTGTCATTTTGAGAGGAGACCTGTGTGCCGCAGTATTGTTAAAGACGATGAGGATGACGATAATGACGATGTTACTGATAGTGATGATGATGATGATGTTGATAGTGATGATGATAATTATATTGGTGATGGTGGTGATGTTGATGATGATAATGTTAATGATGTTGATTTTTATTGTAAGGATAAATCCGAGTAGTACAAAATTTGAAAAGTTTTAACAAGGCAACTTCCTTGTAGTTTAATAGAACATCCCAATACATTGTAATGTGTTGATATATAGAATGTGTAGTTTATATTAATTCTCATACCGGGGCATGAAACCTCAAAGCCTGTTTAATAACAGACAAGGGAGGCGTTATAATTAAGTTTTGGTATGATAGAATACTCCACTAATATACAAATAAATTCGTATGGCGGTGATGGAGGTACTTTAGCAACTGATTATACCGAATATTTGTGGGTTTACAAGTTCTGTAAAATATTTACTCAAATATTTACAGACAAATTTTCTTAACGAATTAATATTATATTTATGATGACATAAACTATATTTTACTGAACGTGTATTAATAGGTGGGTAATTGTTTATTTAATTGTATGTCATTTAAATTTTTTATATTTAGTATATTAGCTTCTCATTGTTACCATCTAATGCTAATTTTTCTCCATCACAAAGGGTTGACTGGTAGAGAATGCCACCAGAGCTGAAGTCCGTCATTTGGATAAACTATCTAGAATGTTAGGTGATACAATAAAGAATAAATAAATAAAAAATAATTAACTCTACGTTAATACTTTTTCAACACGTTTTGATCGTTGTCTACTTTTATATATGTATATATCAGGACGAATTGTAATATATCATGGCGTAAGTAAGAAATGAAACGAAACAAAAACCAAATTTTAGAAGTATAAACCAACATTTTCACTAATGATATGCTTAAAATCAAGTTATTGTGACGCACGTAGATAGATACCTACTCGTACATACAAAGAATAGATAAATAGAACGCGGAATATTTCAACTTTTTAATTCTTGATTCATTGAATCTATTAGAAGTACCTACGTAAATAGCATTGACTAAAAAGGACGGTAAAAAGTTTACAGATAAGAATAATATATACAAGTACAAGCGTCTCATAAATAATATTAGTTTACGCGGACAAAATAATTTGATCATATTTCGTACATGAACAGTAAACCAAAGGAATGATTTTATAACAGATTGAAAGAATTTGCTAATCGTTGAATTAAAAGGGTAGAATAACAATGACCTATATTTTTAATGTTAATGATTGCTTCTTATAAAAAAAACATAATCGAAGTTGATTTTCAAAACGAACATTATTTATAAAAAAGGAAAGTTAGTGAGAGTATAATAAGCGTACGAAATTAAGCGATTCGCATCAACATGAACCGAGAGTATCTAATTTATCACGATAAAGGTGAAAAAAGATAATCCATCACTGTGTACGAAACACGCAGATAACGACAGCTCTGCATCTCCTCGCAACACTCGGCTCCTGCGCTGCTCGCTCTACTGGAAGTTTTCGAATCGAGCGTGAAATTAAAAAAGTTCTTTGCATTCCAAGAGTATGGGTAGTTCCATGAATATGAGTGAAGACTTGCTAATGTTCTGTTTACATTACACGGGGCATTCTTTAGTTGCGGTTCGGCACCCGCTGTCGGACTGGTTGATATGAAATTTCACCCCAAGTTACATTACACAATACAAGTACCCTATATTCCAAAGATATTGAAATTCAACGTCAAAGATAGGAGGGCTTGTCGTGTTTATTATCACAGGAAGAACATTTCCATTTTTTATGTTCCCGGTTAGTTACTTATTCTTAGTGGAATAGAAAATATTTTCGCTCCAAGGTTTCGCATTGATTTGTAGAACCGTTTGTAAGGAGCTATACAACCCGCCCGAACGGTCTGTGACGGAAGTTGCCACATAATAGACCGGTATCTACCAGATGTGACTATCGGCGTTCGAGGTACACAATCATAACTATCGGAAAATATACAATTGAATTCTATTATTTTCTACGAAGGACTCAGATGTTTTATCAATGTTTGCCATCTGTTTTACCGCGATTTATTGTAATCAGTTGGTTTTTATTAAACCATAATAGACCGCTAGCTTTTCTAAGTAAATTTGCGTTATAGCTAAAAATCCCAAATACTAGGTAAGAAATTTAAGTCGGCTAGATAGGGGTTAAGAACTAACCTACATAAGTCTTGTAATAAATTTTATTTAGTTTCGATTAGTAATTTGTAACACATACCTAAATTATAAATCAAACCAAGTTAGCAGTGGTTAAAAAAAAACCAGAAGCACGTGAACAAAATCCTGAAGGACTGAAACCTGGAAACCTTGAAATCCTGTTTTAAATGATACTACTCTTGTTTTTACGTTTAGTGCAAACACGCGGACACTTCATTTAAAACAAATACCACTTGTTAGCCCTTCCAATAGTCCTAATGGTCTATTAATACGCAGAGCGAAACTTCAAGCTTCTCTGAATTACAATAAAAGCGTATTAAATTACGAAGGGAAACCACTTATAGCGATGAAGTCGAAATTTCTACCTACAGCTAAATTGAAAGTGGGCGAATTAACCGCTTCCTTGCAAAAACGATAGCTATCAAACTGGCTCCATCCATCAGTTGTTCGGACCTGGTTTGTTCCGAGGATCTCAAAGAAATTGAACTTGGTCAATGATAGACTTTGATATTTGTGTTTTTGCAAAATGCTCATTCGCAAACAACTTTTACGTAGATGAGAATTTTTTACAACAAAAAACTAAATTTATTACTAGTGGAATAAGGCCATGAACATAAATGTGTTTTTCGAGAATTTGATGAGTCGTTTAAACATGTAAATAGAATTTATAAGTTTATAGGTAAAAAAAAATAATAAACAGATATTTCTATTTAGACAGTAGTTATAATGCTAATCGGATACTTATTTTAAGCTGAGAACTCTAACGAAAACGTCGGCTACTAATTTTACTATCACAGATTCTACTATTAAACATGTTGTTAATATTTACGTACATGGTAAAATTATATACTGATTTAATTCATATAATTATGTTTTATGGAAAGTTGGATCGGTTTTGGATCTATCTGAGGTACTTTTATTGAGCTCTTAACGATCAACACTAGCGTTGACTAGTGTAATAGATTATACGTTGAAATATGGGGATCCATATTTCAACGTATCTGGATAGATATTACAATTTAATGAAAACTTCTAACGATATATTCATATTGTTGTCACCAAAATTAACTGTATATGTCTTCTTGTCTTTTAATTTTCATATGTCGTTGACAACCAGAGTAATTTCACGAGACAAGCAAGAAACTTTTCTTGTAAGTTAAACTGTTCACGTAAACATTTAGAAAAAGGAAAATATAAAGAGAAATCCACCAAAAACTGATTACATTGACACAAAATATAACATAATTACGTAATAAAGTCTACATACGTATTTCTGAAATCAAATTTGTAGATTATGAGAATACGAGATTTAGGTACATTTTTGTTCGGATTTTTTGCATTATCCACTGATTTTTAATAAAATCTGATTGATTGGTCTCTTGATAATTGCGCTTCAATTTATATAAGTTTCTTTATTTACCTAAATTACTCATTCCAACACATAGTTTTCATCACATCGTTGTAGTGCTACCATTCTAAATTTAACATTTGCCATAGTTATCGTCAACACAAAAGATACGTAATATAAGTTTAAAAAAATTTACGATTTAACTCAATGTTACTACTTAAAAAGCTATACTATACTTAAAAAACTATAATAAACTAAAATAAATATTAGGGAATGTCGTCCCTGAGAAAAATATACTCTTATACTAAATATTTGGCGACATGTAGCAATTATTGTGTACATATAGAATCGACCTCATTCCAAGTTCGACCTGTATACTCGTCATTCCATTGTATTGGGGAAAAATTTAAATATAGATACGAATATCATCAAGTCCTCGAATTTTGTTTCAATATTTAACGGGATAACAAGAGAATTCTCCGAGTGTATTCAACAGCGAGTATACATTTTTGCATTCTCATGAAGAATTTCCAAAACTTAAGAGAGAAATTTGGCACAAAATTCTCTTGTAAGCGTAGGAACGCAACAGTTGGTGGGAGTGAAATACTTCGCTCTTGTATTCAATGTAGTATGTACCAGTGTGTACCCTCCACGTGCATAGATAGTAAAACGTTATGTTTAGAAGCTGATGTTGAAATATCTCAACTGTACTGAACTAAAAGTTTATAAATATCTTACCTATTATTCACTCATTGATCGTAATTTTATATTTTATATACCCGCGGACGTTGCGTTACGCTATTGACTCGGGATATTAAATTTATGAGCCGGTTATTAACCACAGTATGTGTTAACGTAGTTGTTAACAAATATCGTAACAATAATGGTTATACTAGTTTGTATCAAAAGAACCTGTTTGCTGATTTACTTTATTGTACGATAATTACGATGAATTTTTTTACACTGTGTAAAACTCTCTGTGACAATCTCAGTGTATTATTTCTATTGATATATATCAGCTGTATATAACGCTGCTGTGTGTAACGCGGTTAAAATTCTTATTAGTCACACGAATCTAACACAGTTATTATTGGAAAGCCCAGGAGTTAACGTCCTAGTGTTCCGAATACGCTTATACAAACGCTCTTTCACTATGACTACACGTATACTTCTGATTGGTTTCCTCTTTCTTTCTAATTGGTTCTGATTAGTTTATTGAGTGTGCTTCGGTATTAGAATGTCGTGATCGTAGGCTACAAACACGAAAGAGAACGCGAGTTCGTGTGAACTACTGATTTTTGTCAGTAATATGAAATGAGGTGTTTCTAAAACGAGATTAACGTCCAGTCATCTTATAACAAGTCTCGAATGAATCGGAATCATCTTGCGTCAGTGTGTTTATGAGCTACGTAAACAATGAACCACATCCGCGACTGTCAATCTAAAAAACTTTTATAAAAATAGATTGGAGTAATCAGCAACAGTACGGGGGTTGTGTGCCTGTACGCCGTAGTATGTATGTAAAAATTCAATAGTTGATTTGAAAACTCGAAGGAATTCGACGTTTGAAACAGCGCAACGGAAAAATTTCACTTTATTTCCAAATTGATGAATTGAATGAAGAATCTCGTGAATTGTGACGATACAAAATGAAATGTTTGAGAGAGCCTCTCCACACGGGGATGATTACGACGTCTCTTGAGCTTTTGAACCGATTTTACGCTAGTAGTGAAGGTAACGATGAGAGAAATCATCACGGATTATTTTTTTAAATAGAAACAGTTTTTAAAAAGCTTTTTTGTACATTTTTCTCAGCAAATATGGCTTTTATTATGATTCCCATAAAATTGTATAAGCGACAGATCATTTCCTAACGTTACATCAAAAAACTTTTCACGGCTAGTAATGATTATTTATTTATACATATGTTCCCGCCAAGTTCTTTGTTTCCTCAAATATCTCTAGCTTTACAGTTTGGCCGTGGTTTTATCACATTCATCTCCCTCTTCATACAACTACTCCATCAGTCAGAACTTGATCTATTTGGTCAAGATAGATGAACATTGGTCTCCTTCGGCCCGTGCGTTCACTAACATTCGCATTGCATGTCTGCTTGGTCATTCTTTCATCAGCCATTCTTGCAATGTGTCCGAACCATTGGAGGAGGTCTTTCTCATTTATATAACAGTACTCTCTTTCACACAAAGTACATTACATCAATACTACGAAGGGAGTGTTATTTATTTTAAAATGAAATAGCATAGGTTGGATAATTCACCAAATAACCAAAATGTTTAGTCTAATTCAAAATATGCATATATAAACAACCTTTTTTTTAATGAACTCACATAAACGGGCTTGTTTATTAAAATCTGATTTTTTTTTGTCCAAATCAAAATATGTAGTTATGGATATATAAATAAACATTTAACTTAAATTTTAATAAATATACTATAAGTATAAAAAAATAAATACCATGTGATAGACGATTATGCTGCGGAATATTTTCCCTAATGGTCGTGGAGTTGGATGGCCACTAATAGGTAGAGCGGTTTGTACGAGTGCTCGGCTAAAATTAGCGAAGAGCAGCAACTATAACGACACTACGTTCAAATACGTGTTGTACAAGTACAGTAATATTTCATCTGTTCTATACAAGACGTATTCATACACAAAACTTTTTCTAGAACATTCTAATAACATATAATTAAAAATGGTGACCACGTAACGGCAATGACCATATCAGCGCTGATAAAATTCTTTTTCTTAAACCTTTTATCATTCCACTGCTATAATATGAGTATCTTTCACGAATGAAAGGGTTATAGCCATAGTCTACCACGCTGGCCAAGTGCGGGTTGGCAAACTTCATACCCCTTGGAGAATTAAAATAATAATAGTAAAGAACACAAATGTGTTGCTTGCTAAGAAAGATGAATAACTCAACTTAATTGTGTGTACGTAATTCTCAATCTTAATAATTTTCCTTTGAATTTTTTCTTATGAATTTCACATCTTTAAATAAGCCTCTACTGAAAAGACTCGATACTACTCACTATACGATTAGATTAACGTTTTTTTCCCTATTGTATTCGTAGCCATTGACTCGCTTCTATCAGAAACATGCTTTAATCAAAAGCTGAAAAGGCGGTATAGTACAATACAGGAAAAAATAAATTAAAATCCTTCATGACAACCTCTAAGAGTCGCTACAAAATCTGATACAATGAGCGAAACGTATAATATAATCATTGTATGGCTTTTGTGATTTGCTTTCTTTTTAATAATGGTAAAACATACTGGAACTACAGATGTAACATTTTCCATATTAAATTAATATTTCATATCGCAAATTACTATAAAGTTTTGTATTACAAATGTAAGGATGTAAGGGGTTCCCACCACTATCTTAGGAGCCCAAGCCAACCTCACCTGCACGTGGTACACCCTGCTATAACAGACGAGGCTCTGGCGATCGGCAGATTGCGGTATAGCGCAGCCTAAATAGGCACGGCTAAATGCCCTGGCCGCCGACGGGCAGCAGCGTCGGCGGTGCGA